>BRDA01054468.1:0-10995 GCA_036984385.1 Crenuchus spilurus | reverse complement strand
ACACACACACACACACAAACGTGTGTGTGTGACAAACCCATTAAAAGGTCTGGAAAGTGTCTTATATAGCATTGTCCTTTGAAATCCCTAAATAATAAACACTCACTGGCCACTTCATTAGGTACACACACCTTGTATCTGCATTCATTGTCCATTTTAGCTCCTCTGAGCATACAGGTGCACTTTGTAGTTCTACAATTACAAACTGTTGTCCATCATTTTCTGTGTATACTTTATTATCCTCCTTTCACCTGTTCTTCTATGATCAGGACCCTCACAGAGCAGATATTATTTGGGTAGTGGATCATTCTCAGCACTGGAGGACACTAACATGGTGGTAGTGTGTTAGTGTGTGTCAGAGTGGATCACACACAGCAGAGCTGATGTTTATTCAAGTTTATCAGAAACAATAACTTCTGCCTATTTTTAAGCCACTGATTAATGATTTTGCATTAAATAAACCATGTGTCATATTTGGATACGTGGTGAGTATTCTCCTTTACTTTACTGAAGTACATCAAAAACAAATAAACTAAGCTCTGAGTTCTGTTCAGCTGAAGAGTGACCTCTTATGGCATGAATCTGCATTGTGAGACTTACATTGTGTCACCTACATAAAGTTCCTTCAGTGCTGTGCAGCCTGAACAATGATTTATGCATGAACAAAAACTAAAAACAGTACATTTTTATGTTCATCAGTAAATTGTAACCATGTGTTATTATAGTGAAACACATTTTCTGTTCATTTGAATGCATCTTTTACAAAAACCATCATCAGTTTCCATTTACTTCAAGCAGTTGCTGTGTAAAAACCCAAGAAGTTAAAGTGGCCCAAACATGCTAGTCAAATTACATTTAAATGAATACGAAGCAGCTATATTAATCATGTGTTAAATCAACACATAAATGTAGGAAATAAATAAAATCAGAATCTATCAAGACCTCTAATTATAGCATATATACACAAATGTTATGAAATATACAAAAGGAAGGGATGCTGAAGACATGAAAATGCATTGTATTAGTCTAATATTATTTATGAATTTGTCATAACAATAATAATATTTTATAATAAATATAATGTAATAATTATTAATAATTTAAAAATATTACTAACAATTATTATTATTATTACTATTATTATTGTTGTTGTTATTGTTATTGTTATTGTTATTGTTATTGTTATTGTTATTATTATTATTATTATTATTATTATTACTATTATTATTATTATTGTTATTGTTATTGTTGTTGTTGTTATTATTGTTATTGTTATGATTGTTATTATTGTTGTTGTTGTTGTTTTTGTTGTTATTATTATTATTGTTATTGTTGTTGTTGTTGTTGTTATTATTGTTATTATTATTGTTATTATTGTTGTTGTTGTTGTTGTTGTTGTTGTTTTTGTTGTTATTATTATTATTGTTATTGTTGTTGTTGTTGTTATTATTGTTATTGTTATTATTATTGTTATTATTGTTGTTGTTGTTGTTTTTGTTGTTATTATTATTATTGTTATTGTTGTTGTTGTTGTTGTTGTTGTTGTTATTGTTGTTGTTGTTGTTGCTGTCGTTGTTCTTGTTGTTGTTGTTGTTATTACTGTAGAAATTTTGGTTGTTAATTAATGGTTATAACAATAAAATAACATCATAATTAATGGATGATAAAACCAAATAATTATATTACAAGTTAAAACAACTGGAAAGTTCTGATATATAGCATAATATTCAGATGATGCTGAAGATATTCATCACCCAGATCATGTGTGTTAAATTAAACTTGGAGCTAAACTGTGCAGGGAGGTAGACCTCTTTTACCAAGATTGGACACCTCTATACTATCCCTGTTTCACCCTTGTATTTGAACAGGAAATATGCAATTTCAGCGATTTTGACTATAAAAATGTTCGAAATTAGTCATACATAAAGATCAGTGGACAAATATTAATATTCATTTTATGTTTTCATTTTTTTTTCTTGTCATGATGACCCCCCTGACCGCACGTCCCTGTCCCTGTGACATTTCCATATTAGCAGCCCTTTATGGTTAGTACATAACGCTGCTTGGCAGTTGAGGGTGAATCGTCCCAATCTGGCAACCGCATTCCGCCGCTGTGGAGCTAAAGTGACGCCGCGCACAGCTCCTCGAGCTCCACCTAACGCTCTGTGCCTGCAGTGATTGACAGAAGAAACACCCATCCACGAGCCAAGGGCACTTTGGAAACCCTATAAGAAAATGAAGGAGACGGGCTTGAGGAGCAAACGCTTCTGTGCTTTTCTTTCTGCTTGTGAACTAGAGCAGACTAGTGCTGGGAAGAGGGCGGAGTGAGTGTGTGTATGTGTGTATGGATGGATGTATGGATGTATGTCTGTGTGTGTGTTTTGTCCTTCAGTGTGTGAAAGTACCGGCTCCGGATCCTTCCCGTGTTTTCTAAGGAGGACGTCAGAAACCTGTTTGGAGCTCCGCATGGAGCGGATACAGCGGCAGACAGGCGCGGGGGCAGTCTGAGCAACAACGACGACGGGATGCGCGCACGCACGAGACAGACGTAACAAAAACACAAGAGCAGGCAGAGGAATTTACTTGTGGCTTTGACAGCGACAGTGTTAAACAGAGGTGAGGTGTTAAGGAAGGAGAATACAGTCAATAGGCTACAGGTGAAAGGAGGATGCACTGATTCCTAAACTGCTTCTGCGTTTTGCTGCATCTTGGCCAACAGTTCAAGATTTCACTGAAGATCCAGACAGACTGAACAGCTAGGATGGCCACAATCCGGCTGTGGTTTCTGCTGCAAGTGGGGTTCATTGCTGGGTACAGTTATGGCTATGTGCAGTGGTCGCAGCGAGAGCTGGGGGTGGAGGGCAAGCAACCTGTCCGCAAGTCCCCGGATCGCTGGGGTGTCCGGTGGAGCCGGGATGTCGATGAGCATCAGCTGCCGAGGTTTGTCACATCCTTCCTGCGCACAGGTGATTCCTCAGCGCTGCGCAATGCCAACTGTTCTGGCAGGTACGAGCTGAGTGGGCTGCGAAGACAATCGCGGGCAAGCCCCCATCGGGCCATGCATGGCGCACTGGATGCAGTTACTCACGCATCTGCTTTCCTCACTGCTTTGCTACGGGGCAACGGCACACGCGAGCAGAGCCTCCGGCGGGATGTAGAGTGGTACCGGGCGCTGGTTCGCAGCATCCTGGAAGGCGATGCCAGGATACACCGGGTCGTGCTCGCCTTCAGCGCTGGGTCTTCTACCTCCACCACCTCCAGCTCTCATGTGCCCCATGTCTTCATGCAGGCCACACGCTCGGGAGGGGAGATCATCCTCCAGGATCTGTCGGCAACCCCCGCACGCCATGGCTTGCAGAATGAAACAGCTGAGACTGCCTGGTACCATGACCACAGGGGCAGAAAAAGAACCCGCTCCCACGAGCGGACGGCGGGTCGGGATACTGCATCTCATGATGAGAAACGGGGAAATGGGGAGAATTACATCACTGACAAATCACATGTTAGGTGGTCCGCTCCTTACTTGGAGTGCGAAGATGGGAACTTTGTCCCAAGGTGGCTTCTGACCTTGTCGTCAGGCTTCTATGGACTGAAGCCCAACCTCACTTCAGACTTCAGGTAACAATGAGCTACAACGTGGTGGAGATGTTGTATTGTTAAAGAACTTTTTTTCTTAGTGGATGGTTATGACACTAGATTAGCAAATGTTAGATGATGTACATTATGATGGATCCATAGACATGATGGATGACCAATGCTGTCATGCATAGCCCTCAAGTATCAGTGCCAAAATCTTAAGACATCACTGTAGAGATGCTAAGACTTTAGCATTTGTTATGGGGTGATCCCATCAGAAATCCTTTGAATGGTGGATCTGCAATGCTGTAAAGATTGCTCTACTAAGACATTTCAAGTGTATTTGTACCTGCACCATCACATGCAGTTCATGACAATTGCACAAATTCATAGTTGACACCATTGAAACTGCAAATCATCTATTCAACAATGTCTTGGTGAGACCTTTGCAGCTAGACGTGTGAGGTCTTTTATTCGTAGTGATGCATCATCTCTGTGGCCTTTTGCTGTGTGCTTTTTTCTGGAGGCTTGTCGTTACAGTGGCACTGTGGCAGGTGTAGGTATGGCTTCTAAAAATAGCTTCACAGGTTGTGCTGTTTGCAGCAGTGGAAGGCCCCCGTAGCTAGTTCATTCTGCACACCTGACCTCACCATCCACAGCATTGTCTTGGGAAGATGATACGGAGTGCCCTTTATTGCGTCGATCCCCTCTTCGTTCTTCATTAAGCATTGAGTATGTTCAGCATGGGAACATGTAGATTGGGTCGTTTGGTCACCTCCATGATGCCCGTACTGTACCTATGTTACTTGCATGTCCTGTCCTTATCATACTTATCGTCTTCATTGTGCAGCCAAGAGAAAAATGCAAGTTATTCAACCATACGTCTGCAAAGTAGGATCACTGTGCAAGGATTTTGCAACCAGGCTGGCTCTGCTGTATACATTTCGCTATATGTCAGTTTAGCTTGTGTCACAAGCCACTGGGATATGAAATGTTTTGCTATGGCTTTTCCCAACGCTGTGTAGAACAAATATTGTAACAAGTGTCAGTTTGAATACTATCTCTAATAGTTACTTTAGAAAAAGTGGATGCAGACTGATTATAACAAGCAGGGTGTATGAGTGTTGTGTTGAATGATCTTCCTCTCAGTTCATGTTCCTCAGGGGAGAACCCATAACACGGCTGCTAACAATGGAACAATAAGACTGCTTCCTCCACACTCTCTAATTAATCCCACAGGTATAGCCACTGTGGCTCAAGATTTGGTTTAACGGCATTAGGGTTCTTTATGAAATAGCACCGGATTCTCACTTCTGTGAATCTCCTTTTTTTTCTTGAGAAAGACAACCTTGTACTTTACTCATTACTTGTCATAACACTTGACGATAGATGATGTTGACTCGACTTGACTGCCTGAACTTAATAATGTTGGTGAAAGATTTAATTTAATTGTGATGTAATTCCAAGTGAGTCCAGTAGAGGCAGTATATGACATTACTGTTGAAAGCTTCATATACATTAATGTCTTCATTAGCTAGTATGTTTTAATTTAATAGACTGTTCCAGAAACCTCATGATGATGTTAAATTTGTTGAGTTTATTGTTTCTGTTGACATTTTAACTTGATACAACTAAAATTGTACATCTCAAACTGTTGACATCCTATTACATTTCCTACAGCCATGGCACTAAGCTTGGAGCTGTGTGAGTGGTGGTGTTGAAATGCAGTGGTTTGCCATCAAATGACTCATCAGTCATTTTCAATGTGGTTGATGTTTCATCAGTGCAGTTAGTTAATTAGTCTGAGTGATAGAGACAGTCAGTTGTTTACTAATACAGTGGTAACCCTACTTACAAGTTTAATCCGTGCAGGAGCTGAGCTCGTTAGCTGGTTTACTCGTTAGCTGGATGCATTTTCCCCATAAGAATACATGTAAAACTGATTAATCCGTGTCAGCTGGCCAATATACAGTATACTTTAATATGTAAATAATGTGTTTATATGGGTTTTTTAAAACATAAACGAGACGACGACGGTGCTCGTGTAGGCTGGCGGCTAAGGAGGACAGGAGGACGGGCGTATGTGTATGACATGGTTACACTTATCATATGAAAAGTAAAAGTAAAATGTATCTAACTTTCTTGTTCACTACCTTTTGCTACCTTAGCGTCGCTTCACTAGCACTTTCACTTTCGGTCAAAGGTAATGACTGACCTCTTCTTCTACGGTAGCATCTAGGGGATGCTACCACTGCAGCACCCCTAGCGGTTGGCATAGTTGAACTAATTTAGGCTACTCGTTACTTGGAATTTTACTCGTTACCTGGAACAAAAATATTCCGAGATCTCGACTCGTTACCTGGAATACTCATTAGTAGGGATGCTCGTAAGTAGAGTTACCACTGTACTGTATATGTCTATTTAATCTGTAGAATAGATTATGCTTTTAAAAATAAAAGTGCCTAAAATGATTCTTTGGAGGGTATCCACAATAGAACTTCTTTGTTTTGGGGAGTATAAGAAAATATGTTGAGTTTTGTAATACTGTATCAAGCTCAAAAACACAATGTATAATTGTAATATATTTTTTAAATGACCATATTTACAGTTATAGTTAATACACTGACAGTAGTTCAGTTTATTCTGGGTTTAAACTCTTGACTATCATTCCTGGAAACTGCCTTTATGGCACATGTACAGCACCACATCAAAAAATTAGAATATAGTGAAAAAGTTTAATTGAAGTTCTAATTAAAAGTTAAATTTAGTGCTCATAATTGAATAAAAAAAATAAACTGTGCTATATTTTACATATTTTCAAAGCCTTTTTGTTTTACTCTTGATCACAATGACTCAACGAGACATCTAATATTATTAGAATATTTGGACTTCAAGTAAATTATTCAAACAGTATGAACATTAAAACAAAAAGACATGAAATATGTCACTTTATATTAAATTATGAACACAAATGAGTTTTTTTTTTACAATATTCTAATTTTAAAGATGCATTAATATTTCAGAAACCCTTTATATTGATTTAATATTCCATTATGTATGTATTATTCAGACTTTTAATGTCTTCTTAAAATCCCTCTGGGTAGTTAAACCTCTTAAAAATGTGTTTTTATACTATGACGGTTTTCCTAAAAGTAGATTGCAATATATTGCCTTGCCTGTTATATCACAATATATTTAATTGTAACCCTTGTGTTGTGATATATATCACCAAATTATTTCAAATCAACAGCCCCACATAACCTAATGTGACCAATTACAGGTCTTCAAACTAAGAGCCATTTGGGAACATACTTGTAGACTCTTGGCAAACGTGGTTTTACATAGCTCCAACAAACTTTTACTGTAACTACAGCTAAAAATTTAAAATGCGGCCATGAAGAACCATGTACCAGAGGTTCAGAATCATCAAATCAAATCAAATTTATTTATAAAGCACTTTTTACAACTGATGTCACAAAGCAGCTTTACAGGGTTAGTAATAACAAATCATTAATCCCTAATCCCCGGTGAGCAAGCCAACGGTGACAGTGGCAAGGAAAAACTCCCTCAGAGCTGGAGGAAGAAACCTTGGGAGGAACCAGACTCACATGGGGGACCCATCCTCCTCTGGTCCACTGATTCTAAGTTTGTGAAACCACTCAAAGAGCCACGTATGCATGCAAATAGAGGTCATAGCTCCTCGTTCTATAGGTATCAGTTTTCTTGACTAGAAAACCCATACAGCATATTCTATCATTTGTTTCGATCGATATTAGTTCAAAACTGAGTTTTATGACTGCTCTTTATCTCTTTGGTAATGAATAAATATATGCTCACAGTCCATAACTGCATAACTTTCCAGCCTGGTGTGCTGGAGCCTACTTATTACCACCTACACGTATTTACAAAGTGCTCCCTAATCTGCTGCCTCCAGCCTGTGCTCAGAGGATCCCTTCCAGATAACGGCAGTCAATACAATAATGAATAAATAATGAAAGATGTACAACAGCGACCAGAGGCCATCTTCATTTCAGCCTTCTAATGCGTCGCTTGACATTTTCAGATTAATTTTGTGTGTCTGAATTTTCAGGCTTCCAAATGGCTTATCCTAGCCGATAACCTGCGATGATATTTCACTCCCGAAACAGCTGCCGGGCACAGACAGTTGGTTGAAAAGTTAATTGCGTCTATTACAGTCTTTTGCTATCTTGACAACTCCTATTATGTGGCAAATACCGAGCCGATGGACGCTGTAGATCTTTGTCTATGATAACACTGCAGAGAGATGGAGTCTGTAACATCTTTATGAGTAAAGAAATCATGAAGACATAAAGATGATAGTAAACGTAGATCACTCCTATGAAGCATTAATGAGTTTTCTCTCTTTCTCACACATTCACAAGTACAGAAGAAGCCCGACTAAAACAAACACTCTGTAACTCCGTCTGTAATAGAGTTGCACCAAGAATGGAATGTTTTTAAATGTTTCAATACTCAAATTTGGTAATCAGTTCTATACTCTAACTTTAAGTACTTTTAATTCTTTCAATACAAATAATTATAAAGTAGATGACTCCAATTTAACACTGTATTTTGTTTACAACTCAGAGAGTTTTGTATGGATTACAGAAATTACATTTAAATAAAATTTAAGAACAGACATATTAAAGTGTAACCATTTGTTAACACAGTACCAGTCAAATGTTTGGACACATCTTCTGGACATTTTTGGTTTTTCATGATTTAAAAATGTTCTGCATTGTAGATTAATACTAAAGTAATCTAAACTACGAATAAACACATCTGTAATTATTTAGTAAACACACAAGTAAACAAACCAGAATATGTTTATATTTGACATTCTTCACATTAGGCACCTCTTGCTTAGATGCAGCTTTCTTGGCATTTTCTCAGTCAGCTTTATGAGGTAGTCACCTGGAATGGCTTTCAGGTAACAGCTGTGTCTCGTCATGAGCTCATGACTTGCATTTATTGCCTCTTAATGTGTTTGAGACATCAGTTGTGTGTTTACTTTGAAGTAAAATCTAAAACATGTTTTGGTTTGTTTAACACTTTTAAGTTTACTACATGATTTTGTATGTGTTTTATAGTCTGGATGACTTCAGTATTAATTTATAATTTAGGAAAAAATAAATAAATAAATAAAAACATTGAAAGAGAAGGTGTGTCCAAACCTTTGACTGGTACTGTATCTCTGTGTTCTATCTAATATATGTTTTGTGTATTTTGAAAATGCACAACTTTTTTTTTTTTTTTTAGAAAAAGCCAAAAAAATTTATATAAAAGACTAAAATATCACAAAAAGTTTCTGCTAAGATGAGGTGGAAAAGTTTTATTGATAAAGTGCCAAAATGTAAAAGATGATGATGGAAAAGACTACCAAAATACACAAAAAACAAAAAAAACCAAACAAAATTAAACATTTGCCAAATGGTTTAAACCTGGGCTGCAGCTGAGGCCTACGCCAAAGACCCTAATAATTAACCTCTTTTTTTAAGGGTTTTTATGGCAGAACTGTAGTGAATGAAAACACAACTTAATTCACATTTTTTTCTGCATAAATGTAACATTTTTGAAACATTTATATGGAAGCTTTGGTGTGTTTTTAATTTATAGCTACTGTAGAATTGATTTGGTGCTGAACATCATAATATTACATATTATAAAATTTGACATCAGTATCAGAGTAAAAAATTCTAGTATCCTGACAACCTTATCCCGTGACATTTTAGAAATGTCTCACTTTCTTTGAGAGCTGACTTGGTCATAGTGGTAATATTTGGGAGGGAAAAAATAAAAAAATAAAAAAATACATAAATAAATAAATAAAGCTAGGCTGAACCTCATGGGAGGGAGCTCTGAGTATTGACTTATTTTCCCTCTGAACTCTTTATGAGAAGAGGACTGGAAGTGTTTAGCTGCGTAGCCAAAGCTGTGCTCTCCCATAATTGTTCTCCTGTGTGATTTTCTCTGATGCTGAAGAGTTTATTTATTTTTTGTCTCTGTGTGAATAATTGTGCTTTTGCTTGTGGAGCCTGTGATCATA
This sequence comes from Crenuchus spilurus, assembly GCA_036984385.1. Lineage (NCBI taxonomy): Eukaryota > Metazoa > Chordata > Actinopteri > Characiformes > Crenuchidae > Crenuchus > Crenuchus spilurus. Next base: position 1,352 of record BRDA01054468.1, on the reverse strand, counting down.
GTTACAGTTTCTAGTAGCATGAAAGTGAACATTGGCACTGTGCTCCTGTACACTGTCAGAAATATAAGTGTGACAGAGGTACATTATGTTCCCCCAGGGTATAAACAATGGAAGAACTTGGCTGTGGTATGCTGTCTGTTAACCGTTATGGCTTTAGGGCTGCAAAATTACTACATAAAGTGTTACATCAGAAATCAGATGAAAAAGTATGTTGTAATTTAATTTAAAAAGGTAAATTCTCCTCTGATTGGCTGGTTTATGCCACACATGTATCAGAAATAGTACACATAGTTTCTTTTTTTGCCTTTTTATGCGAATAACTGGATGAGCTCTCCTCTGATTGGTTAGTTTCTAACTGGACAGCACTCAGGAAAGCAGCTTGGAGAGCTGAGGAAAAATAGAGGGAGAGGACAAATGCACGGTATGCAAGTAGACTGTGCAAGAGGATAATGATGACGAAAGCTGCTATGAATTGAATTGATGCTCTTGAGAGTCTGTTGGCCTAATCTTGAGTGTGAATTGAAACTGTCAAGGTGGGAAAGGAGCTTGTGTAGGTAAAGTTTATAGATGTGAATCAAGAATATTATGCAATACTTTAGGATTTTGAAATCGGTTTTATTGCCCTTGTTTGCTTATGTGGGGTTTGCATTTGAAGGAGGAGACAATAGTGTTTGAGGTTTAGGGAATTTCAGTACCAAATTCTGTTCCAAATATTTAAAGTATTTAACTTTTTCGTTTTACTGTTGATCAGTTTGGCTTATAAATCATGAAAATCAAACAGTATTGATTCTGTATATCTCAGATTACTAATATCTTAAACAGAATAAAAAGTGTCTTACCTGGGCTAATGAGAAGAGGAACTGGACATTTGCTCATTGGTTCAAAGTCCTCTTAGCATCTGGAGGATGGTGTACGAAGTCCAGTGTGAAGTATCTGTTGTCTGTGATGGTTTGAGGTGCCATGTCATCTGTTGGTGTTGGTCCACTGTGTTTTATTAAACCCAAAGTCAATACAGCCTACAAGGAGATTTTAGAGCACTTCATGCTTCCATCTACTGACAACCTTAATTGTCGAGTCGTCTCATCAGCTGACATGAGTCACCTTACATGTAATGAATATACACTGCTCAAAAAAGTAAAGGGAACATTAAAATAACACATCCTAGATCTCAATGAATAAAATATTCCAGTTGAAAATCTTTATTTATTACATAGTGGAATGCGTTAAGAACAAAACAATATAAAAACGATTAATGTAAAATCAAAATTATTACCCCTTGGAGGTCTGGATTTGGAATCACACTCAAAATCTCATACCACCCTCATGGAGTCTGTTTCTGACAGTTTGAGCAG
>BRDA01054467.1:0-14887 GCA_036984385.1 Crenuchus spilurus | reverse complement strand
CTAAATGCCCCCATTTATCAGGCAACAGCCAAAAATGCTGGCCCTTAACTGTTGAGGCAAGCCTTCCTATTACTCTTATTAGAACTTATATATACAGTGGTACTTTGGGATACGAGCAGACCAACATACACATTTTTTAATATACAAGCTGCGATCCGGTTTGTATTTTTGTTCGTGATCCAAGCAAAATTCCAAGATACGAGTGGCTGCTGCTAGTTGGCGCGTTGGCACAAAGGTCCAGTATGGGCAGCACAACACCTGCATCTCATTCTTTCTCAAGTGTTACCCTCAGAATCAAGTCCAATCTCGTGCGCTGTACTCTAGTAAAAATGTTTTAAACCTATTAAATTTGAATAACATACATACCGTAATTATGTAAAAAAATGTATAGTAAAAATGCTTTAAACTCTTAAATCTAGATCATTTTAATAACATACATACAGTAATTATGTTAAATACTGTTAATATTATTTTGTGCAGACCCGCTTCTGAATGAAAACTGTTTTGTACTGAACTGCAGAACGAACCATGGCATCCCATTTTTCAGCCAGCCTGCTGAATTTCTTGGCAGCAGTCGGATGCTGAAGTGAAATGGGAGAAGAGAGATTTTACTGTACAGCGCGCGCTACGCAGTACCGTGCGCATCGAATTCCCCACGAATTTAAAATGCTACAGCGAGAATTCCCCAAAAATTATTTTACACTAATATTTATTGAAATCTGAAATGTAAATATTTTGTTATGCATTGGTAAAGTGTATATATGTGTGTTTCTTAATCCAAAACATGTCTTTTTGTCCATAATTTAGGATGGTTTGGGGATGTTTCACAGGGCTTGAATGAATTAAATCTATTTCAGTTATTTTAAATGGGAGAAATTTGTTTGATATACAAGTTGACTGACTTACGAGCTCTGTTACAGAACATATTAAACTCGTATCTCAAGGTACCACTTTATATGTCGTAATCCTTGTATATTGATGATACATGTTGTACCACCAGGTTTTTGCCCGCCAGCCCTACTTAAGGTAAATCAGTTATTATTATAAAAGCTTGTAAAATGTACCTAAAGCCAACGTTTAGCATGAAAATAACATAACACACACAATGAAAAATCCTAAATAAACTGCAAAACCAGAAAACCAGAAAACATTATGGCTAATTCCACACACAGATATTATTTTTTAAGAAGCATCACAAATAAAAAAATTACAGTCATGTTAGTAATGCATAAACTAAATCTATCAAACGATATATATATATATAAACTATATAAAATATAAATAAAACTAAAACTATATAAATATCAATTGTATATGTAAAATCTCAATAAAAATGATATTGGACTGATATCACTGTATTGGATTGGACCAAAATATTCATATTGGTCATGTCCAAATATAACAAAAGTATGTCATAACACAATAGGTAGCATTCTCTTATTGATGTATTTAATACATCCTAATTAGCACCCAGAAGACCTGCAATATATATGACCTATGTTTTGCTAAAAGTTGAGTAATCTGCATTAAATTAGAAAAGAACACTTTGTACAAGCACATTTAACTAGATTTGAGTTGAGATGAACAAGCCTATTACTCAATACATTTACTCTGTCACCTCTGGCACAAGTAGCTACTAAGCCTGAGGATTAGGCCTAAAAAGAGTCTTTGAGTTTGGAGCAGCTGGTCTGCCTGTTATCAGACACATACAGCTCTACACTTCGTCTCTCTCTCTATCTATCTGCATTATCATGAGGCCCATGTGCACTGGAAGAGACAGAGAGTGGTCCAAGGGTCAGATTAATGTTAGCAGTTCAGAACAGCTGCTGCTGCAGCCAAATGAGACTCATCTATGTTTGCCTGTCTGTTATTCAACTCCCTCACTTTCCTCTTTCTCTTATTATTACATTTACCATTAACACAGCAACAAAAAATGCTGGATAAAGAAATCAAGCACCTACGGCAGATCTGAAATGAATGGTTCTGCATGACGGAACCATCTGAATTAGGCTTTTTTGCTTGTCAATTGCTCTTTTTAAACACACATTCATACCACATACAAATCTATATCCAGTATCTGACTAGTGAGGGTAAGAGTTCAACACCACAGTGTTCTGAGTGTACTAGACAAACTCATGACACTCTAGAATTAATGTAACTTTTGGGCAGTTAAGGGGTCAAAAGTTAAGTGTAGGTCCTGTATCTACTACAGCAGATGTCACATAGGCCTTCGCCGTTGGGTTAAAGAGAAACCAAAATCAACAGCAGGATACGGAGTGTCCACATGTCTCCTCCATATGCCCTGAGCACACTGCTTTAGCCTAATATGAGAACATGAGCAGGTTAAGAAATTGAATGAAAATCCGAGGTAACGGGGTTGATAGAAGGGTAAAATGTCAATGTGTTCTTTTTAGAACCATATAATTTGTTCTCAGGGCAAGAGCTAAAGCATTATTGGAAATGAAAGACAAGAGAAGCAAAAAACAAAACAGAAGAAGAAGAAGAAGAAGAAATAGAACAACAATAATATTACGAGCAAGAGGATATACAGTGCCACATCAAAAAAATAGATTATTGTAAAAAAAGTTTAATTCAAAAAGTTAAACTGTATTTTATATTCATTACATTTAAAGTGACATTTCAAGCTTTTTCTATTTTACTGTTTGGCTTATTGCTCATGAAAATCCGAAATCCAGAATCTCAGATTATCTCATTTAAACGTTGAGTAAATTATTATTCAAAACGTATCCACATTGAAACAAAAAAGGCTGGAGACGCTTAAATTGTAATGTGTCATTCTATATAATTATTCATACAAATGAACTTTTTTACAATATTTGAATTTACATCTCCACGCTATTTAATGATGATGATGATCATCATCATCATCATGATGAAGAGGAAAAATTTAAAGAACGAGAAAAACTGTTGCAAATGATGTAAAGATGAAAATGCAAAAGAAGAAGAAAAAGATGAACAACAAGAAAGACCAAAAAAACTGAATCAGTCAGAGGGAGCAGTTGGGTCACAAGAGGAGAAATGTGCCCAAACAGAAATTATGCAACGGTTGCCAAGGCCCCAGTAATGTAAGATGACACCTCATCTGCTAAATGTGTCCTCTGTGGCTTGATAGCATTTGTCCAATATTTGACATGACTTCTGCATTGTACAGCACCACACATCTGCCACACCACATGGTTCATGGTTCATAATGACATTTGACCCTTCTGGCTTCTTTTTCATACTTTGTGCAGTGAATTGATTGCTTTGTGTTTATTGTTGTGCTCTGAGCCGGGTTTTGCATTGTAGTCTATTGCATGCATGTCTGTATTGTAACGTGATGTATTATTCTGCACTGCATAAATGCACCAGGTGTCTTTGATCATTCATACTGTAATGCTCAGTAAACACTGGCCCTGACTTGTATATCTTGTATATTGATATTCTTTCTATTCATTCCTCTGTATACTTGCAGGCAGATGGTATTATGACTCAGAATTACTTATTAAAAATGATTTTTAATGGTTAAAAAAACATGTGAATTCCTCTAATAATAAAAAATTAGTAGTTGCAATCTGCATAAGAGAGTTAATAAGAAATACAGATGTGCATTTATTAGTATGTTTTGCTCATGTAGGGTAGGTGTGTGTGTATTTATCCTCTAATAACGTGATTAGTTGGAGGCATGGTGGCTTGGTGGTTAGCATGCTTGCTTCTCAGCACTGAGATCTTGGGTTCAAGTCCACATCTCGGTGGAGATTCCATGTTCTCATGTTGTCAGCTTAGCCTGGAGATGCCTGTAGTCGCGTTTCCATTGCAGTTTTGCGCAAAACTTTATCGATATTCTGTTTTGTCGAAAAAACAATTTGACAAAACAAGTTTCGCATTTGTGGTGTTTCCATTAAATGTGAAATACTTTTATAAAATCACATGTGAATATGTTTGTTCTCGCGATAAGTCATTACAAACATGGCGGCAGTGGATGTAAACATATACTTCAGCTTTATACATACTGCTACCACGGCACTAGTGCTCATCATCAGCCATCAGAGGAGACGGCGACTTATCGAGGCTTTGGAGCGACAAGCATCTTATACTTGGGAGCGGCTACGTATGCGGCGTTTTTGGGAAACTGTAGTCGATGATTTTACAGAAGAGCTGTGGAGTCAACATTTTAGAATGACACACTCAACTTTGTGATGCTGTGAGATCTCCAGTGGAGCCAGCTGCACATTGTCCAAGGATTCTCCTCGTTATTCCAAATATGCCGCGTCATCTTCATCCTCAAACTTTCTGTTTTCTTCTTCGTCGTCTTTTTCGCCAATAGAAACGTCCGGTTGTTGATCACGTGACTCCCTTAATGCGAAAAAGTCAGTTCAAGTTTTTCCATTACACTTTTACGATATAAAACAGTTTTGATATGACTGAAAAACCACCTCATCTTAGCGCAAAAGACTTTTATGGAAAAACGGGAGTTTTTTTCAAAATTGTATCGTGTTTCCATTAAGCACATTTTTATTCACAATTCTAATTTGCGATATTTCAGATATTTTCAGATATTTGTGTCTCTGAGCTGCAAGTAACACAACCATATAGATGGCAAATAGCCATTAACAGAGTGATCCATAAACTCTACTGCTCATTTCTATGCACATCAGAGTCAAAAAGCAGCCATGCACAGCTTTAACAGCCTCTTTTTGCTCCCCCCAAAAATTCTGCTGGATTTTCATACATGCACATAGCATTTGTGAAACATTTCAAACCCAGCTTTAGTGATGTTCTTTCAATGTTTTGTCTTAAGATCTACTGTAGAATGCGTCACAATAAATGTTTTCTGCCTCATCCCAACTAATGAAAACACACCCACTTCCCATTATGTGCGCTGTGGCAGTGACATGTGATTGTGAAAGCGAACAACTGTGGAAAATAATTGTGAGTTTAAATAATTCAGAGCAGCTCAAGTAACTGTGATCAAGTGATTAGGTAATAACTGTGACAGGCCTAGTCTTAAAGCAAGAAAACCAGCTGCTTAAGTTTAGAACTTTGCTAATTTAGCTAAAAACACTTAATAATCACCTAATTAGCATGATTGATAATGCTAGATTAGTGTCACACCCCGCCCCTGCCTCATCTGTTCCTTGTCCTTGTCTAGTGTGCTCTCCTGTCTCTGTGACCCCGCCCCTGTCCTGCCATGTGCTTTTGTTTATGTTTTACACGCGTCCTGGTCATGTCCCCACCTCCCCATTACCTCAGGTCTTTTAGCTTAATTTCGTGTGCTATATAGCTCCCTCTTGTTTGCCCTGTTTCCTGTCAGTCATTAAGTGCTTCTGGATATTCATACACTGTGTTTTGTTTACATTAAGTTTGTCTTCAAATAAACCACTGTTGGATTCAAGCCTTGCATCCTGCCTCTCTCCTGCTTCAATCCCCTCAACATTACAAGTAGATTAGATTCAACTTTTTGTCAATGTGATTTGCATACAACATAATTTGACCTCCACATTTTACCCATCCATGCAATAACACACGCTAGTGAACACACTAGACTGTGAGAATATGTGACCTATCCACAGTGCCCAGGGAGCAGTTGGGGGTTAGGTGCCTTGCTCAAGGGCTTCAGTCATGACCTGTCTATGAACTGAACCAGTGACCTTCCAGTCACAAGACCAGATCCCATACCACCAGGCCAAAGGTGCCCCAATGTCAAAAAAATCACCAAACTTCTGTCACTGATAATGCAGCCAGATTTTAATTCGGACTAGTTGTTTAGCAAGTTGAGAGTTGTTTGTATACAGTGCCACATCAACAAATAAGAATATGGTAAGAAAGTTCATTGTTGTTCATAATTTTATTCAAAATGATCATTTTTTGTTTATTTATTTTACTGTTGATATGTATGGCTTATTTTTTAAACCATAAAGATTTTTTTTAACTCTTTAAAATCAGAAATCCAGAATCCCAAATGACTGAGTAAATTACTATTCAAACCATTTCAATATTAAAAAAAAAAAAAAGGTTTGAGATGTGTCACCTTATGTGTAATGAATATAAAACATGACCGTTTACCTTTTTGAGTTAAATTATAAACAAAAATTAAGTGTTTCATCATATGCCATTTTTGCAGCTGCACTTATGTTTTTTGTTTTTTAACCCAAAATTCACCCGATGTTTGAATGGCCAATTGACCCGCCCATTCACTAGGATTCCCCCAATCACCTACAATGACACTATAAGAGTGAAGACTAGCACATGCTTTCTCTAATGCATGTGAAGTCAAGCAACGGCCTCTTTTCAAACTGACTGATGTATCGTCACTGGGCAGCCAACATGCTCTAAGGAAAGTGCAGAATCCCCAGCTCTGATATATCAGCTAACAGACCCCTGAGCCAGCCAGCATTGCAGTGAGAGTGATGAAGGAAACCAAGTGTCTACTTAAGAAATAATCACACTATGTAGGTACTGCACAGCTCAATGTATGACAAACTTTATGTATGATGTCAGCTTGTGATATCACTGTTTTTATATCTGTTACGTAATCTAAACTATTATATTTGGTTTAAATATCATCTGAAGTTGATCCTCAGTTCACAAAAACAGGTCAGAGTGAAGTCAAATGAATGTGGAAGCCGGATGCTAATCTATGTCAGTCAGGGATGCATTTCTGGTTTTGACATCCGGTGTGTTAAGCCCTGGGGTCGCGCTTCAGTTTAGACTCCAGACCTACTTTACACCCACGCCAACAGAAGGCAGAACCCGCGTGTGTGTGTTAACAAAGGCACTTTCCTGATCATCAGTCGAGGAGCGGCTGTCACATGCAGACCCATTCATTCCTTTTCTGCTGTAGGGGGTTGTTTGCCACCCCCACCCATCAACAGGAGGTGATGTCGTTGCTTCAGTTAATTGCTGGCGAGGCTCCTGAAGTCTGGACTGGGGAGGAGAAGCCTTGGTTTCCAACTAGCGCGTGTGCGCACCCCCCCCCCCTTAACACACAGTCAAGACACACCAACGTTTTGGGAGACAATAGTGCATAGCAGCTGGACAGCAGCACCACGAGGTAGCCCTGCATACTTAATTACCGAAACTAAGGAAAACCATCTGTAGCACAGACTAAACATCTGCTTGAAATCAATAAGAAATACAGCAAAAGAAAGTTGTTTTTCACTCTTTTGCCATTATTTAATGCTTTGTTTTCATTTTATAATTGGGTTCAAGTCATGAAAACTGATTAAAAGTATTAGGCTGTCACTACTGATTATATGATTAATCACTAATCACAAGATACACTGATTATTTATGCAAACCATGATTAGGCAAACCAATACCACTTCATTTCCATCTGACCAAAACATTCTAGATATTTAATATGTTAAGAGATTAATTTCTAGAGTAGTTTTGGAGTATTTCCATTGGCCTGTTCGTAATTAAATTTTCACACAATGTAAAGCCCAGCTGTCATCTTTTAATTTTGCCAAAAAAGGAAGACAAATGAAATTTTGTCCCAACACACACACATCACTGGAGAAGGTAAATCTTAATCAGTGATCTCGTAATTGGGTTTAAACAACTAAATATGATGACCCCTGTGGTTGATTCACTCTTCATGCTTTGAGATGCCCTGATAATGATAGAGTCTCCCTTTGGGACCCAGTGGACACTTGTTCTGTATGTAAACACTAATGATGATTTGTAACCTCAGACATTCCTTAGAGACTTCTGGTAAAAGGTTTGGGAAGATAAAACTGGCACAAGACCTAGGAGGACGTGATTCAGTCAATGACACAATCAAAACAATATTAAAAGCTAGAACTCGCAATAATGACACATTTTCTATTGATCAACTATTTTACCAAATCTAAACAGCCAATTTCCCAAAACATCTGATTATTATATTTACAACCGATAGATGGATGGCTGGATAGAGTATTGAAATTATATATATATATTGACATGTTTACAAGTGCATATAAGACATATTTGTGATATTTACAGCAACATTATAGTTCCTTTTTTGACAGTAACTGTTTGTTGTTGTATAACAGTTATATTTAAAATACTCCTTTACTTACACATTCAATTATATTGATCTCAATCATTCAAATATTATTACAGGTTTTATAAACCTGAAAAGTAAATCCATTTACTAATGATGCATGGTTGATTACAGCAACTAGTCACAACAGCCCTATGAAAAGCCCATCAAATTAGTGTTAAGACATGCGAGGAATACTGGCTTATTGACATGTGTCATTCCCCTAGGACATATGGAAAAATATGGTGACAGGAATATCATGGCTTACAGTATTCTTCCCAAAAATGCACTGAATTACAGACAGCCCTCTGTGAAACACCTGGAGGCATGCTAATTATCCCTGGGAACTGAACACTTAAACTGAATATAAGCCATGGGTACTCCATCTCAGGCTTCATGTGGTAGAACAGACGTAGTCAAATGTGACCAGAATTTATGTTGACAGCCATGACTTTATAATCTCTGCTGTACTTAGGTTAGGTACCAAATTGCTAGGAGTAGTCCAGCATCAGAGCTACTCCCATCAATATCAATAGTATTGTCCTTTCATATGATGTAGTTCAGATTCATAGATCAATGAAAGAAGCAGAACAATTCTTACAAAAGTGCAGATTCATAACTTTCCATAAACACCTCACTTGTCCTTGTAAATGTAAAAAAATAATGTATAATGTTAATGCTTGACATCAGAAAAAATGGGGAAAAATTTTGTTATTATTAGGTAATAAACTGTGTAATTAATTATTAATGACACGGTTCCATTTTACTGCATCAACATCTAGACAGCTACACAATAAATCTACCAGTGTTAAATCAACACTATTAGAGTTAAATTAACACTGAAAGTGTTACATTTTGACACCCTCAGTGTTAATTTAACTCTAACAGTGTTGATTTAACACTGGCAGATTTACTGTGTACTATAATGATTAATGCATGCATAACAAATCCACATCAACCTTACAATGAAATTTATATACAGAGGAACCTAAGTTATTGTTTGCGATAGTTATTGTACAATTCGGAAATCGTCAACTTTTTTTCAGGGAAATTTTGTCCCAGTTATCGTTCATCCACGCAGTTTTCATTGGCATCCCCATGTGACACGTCACTAATTTCATGAAAACAAAACATCCTCACACGCGTTCATCACTCAACCACACGTTCATCGTTCATTCTGGCTTTATTTTTCATTTAGTTTCGCATCCGAAACATTTCCATTGTTTGCTTTAGAAGCACCCAAATAATAACAGTCAAAGAAAACTAAAACGTCACATTAAAGTGAGTTCAGCTCATACACAAAGGCTGGGCTGGACCACACCAGCACACTCTAAAACAGAACGTAAATTTGTAAGAGTGACGTTAAATGTTCATTTATTCACTTCACTAGACATTTGCATTAATTTCTCATTGTTTTCTGTACATAAAACGACAGTTATTCTATATAAAAATGCATTTTTTGTTAATATTTTGAGTGTCTGGAATGGATTAATTAGATTTACATTATCTGTTATGGGAAATATTACTTCAGTTATCATTCGTTTTGGTTATCATCAGACACTTTAAAACAGATTAAATGATGAAAATTCTGTATTTGCAAAATCCTAAAACCATTCTGCTCTATGGGACATTAGCTCATTCTGTATATTTAAAGTCATTGTCATATCTAAACCATGTATCTTCATTTTTATTTATTTCATTCATGTATTTCCTTTTTATGTTTTACATTATTTGAGCACAGCAGATAATAGCAATAGCAGTTATTACAATACTTAAACTACTCTTGGCTAATAAGTTTTCTTTTACTATTTACAACACAACTCTTGTAATACTACAATCCTTATTTTATATGGACTTAATGAACCACCCTGATTTACCAAAAACATACTGGAGTCTTTTGTTAAGCCAGAGGGTCAGGGTTGGGTTATGGCTGCTAATTGTATATGGTTGACTGCAGACTTGGTAATTTATAGAACCAGTCAATTTGTTTGTAATTAAATGAGATTTGAGGAGTGGGTCATCCAAGCAACCAGGTTACTGGGATTTTGTAAGCAGGAGGTGGTCTAGAGCATGACCTATATGTGTCAGGCAACAAGACCGCAGGGCCGGGAGTATTTTTAGAAAGAAAAAGTATTTTAGAGAAAGAATATGAATACAAATGGATGGGAGCAATATTCATTAAATATATAATGTCTTGAAAATGTCTAGGCTTGTCAGTCAAATACAGCAACCATTTCCACATGGAATACTGTAGGGGAGGTAGTTCGCTTTGAAAAAGAAATGATGCAATTTGTCCTCTGGAGGATAATCTATTCACCACAAATGAATACAGATGTGAAAGACTCGAGATGAAGAAAAGCAGTATCAATAGAGTAATCACAGTCCATTTGGAGTGCACGTGGGTAAAACGAGTGGTGTATATCATCTCAAAATAAATCTTTCACGGAAGCCCCCAATCTCCACCCTGCAAGGGTGCCTCACCATCCCCCTTTCATTGGGGTTACTGCACCAGCCTGAGTTACTGCAAATCTGAATTTAATGCCATATCGTTTTTTAGTCAGTATACAACACTGACATTTGAAGCAAATCTGCCATGGTTCATTAGGCTATAACCACAGTGCTTTTTTCACGACTGGAGGCTGTCCCCTTCGCACAAGTTGATGGCCTGTTTGGGGTCAGCTAGCATTAGTTTCCTGTAGTAAAGACCCTCAAAAGAGAGTGACAAAGCCCATTAACCTTTAGGTTATGGCCTAAGGAGTCCACAAACTCTTACGATAACAAGCAATCTCTGTGTTTTATGACTAATCATAATGACAAACAGCCATTGACAATAAATGCTAGGCTAAATAACGCCATCGCTCAACATGGGTGAGCGATACTGATGCAAAACACAACACGGGCACAAGTATGGCTTCCTGACCTTTGCTGAGACTGGGCCTTCATTAGAACTGTCTGATCACATTAGCCCCCAGTCATTCGTGACCCAATTAAACTGCCTTCAAATGAGCAGTCGTAGCATGTTATGGAGTCTAGACAACAGGAGCGTTCTACATGACTGAAGAAGACTTCTCATTTTTGAGTTATAATGTGATTAAATGTATGGCAGCAACAAGGCTTATGAGAAATAATTTTAAAAAAGTGAGAAAAAATAGATATCACAAATCCTAAAGCAAGATCAACAATAAAAAAATGTATAAACTCTGTGCAAATTGGTACAAGCATGACAACAAATGGTCTAAGGTTAAATGCACATAGCTACATATCACAGGTTGTAAAATATTAATGACAGGTTTTATTTTGAGCTCCCATGGGGTGATCCCAGTGGTGTGATATACTATGTATTGCAAAAAGCCCGTAATTTCATTCACTGGCATGCAAAATGAAATATTTAGTGCTGTCCTAGTTTTCAAATTAGCCTAGTTCATGTCATGGTTTACACATCTACGATTTATTACTAGCACAGTTCAACGGGGGGAATCAAATTCATTTGTGAATAACCTCTGCAGCTGAAGTATGAATTCACAGTGAGAGTGTTTACCGTGACTATACTGATGTCCTATTACAGCTTCAGTTACTCATGAAAAGCAAACTTATTGAGCACAGTGTCCCCATAAGCTCAGATTATAACCATCAAGTCTGTGAAGCTTCTGAAAAATACTCCTAATGTCTCTGGATTCCTTGAGCCTTCATTTATCAGGCCTATTATGCCTTGCTCCAGTCTCTGAGGCTGAGTGCTTTGCTTTACAGGCTTCATTTATCTGTCTGATGTCTCTTTGTGCAGCTCTCTCTCTCTCCCTCTCTCTCTGTGCACTTACTCATGTGTACAATACTGCAGAGCTCAGTGAGTGCAATGTGTGGCACAGATGGGGGCGTGCATAATTTGGCTGGTTTTGGCCCTTAAAAGCCAACAGCATGCATCTGGGACAGGAGCTAAAGCTCAGTCTCTTCAGCATCTGCGCCAACTTCTGCTGAAACACTGAACTGCAAAACAGCATCACATTGATTGTAAACCTGTTATGGGTAGACACGAGAAAAAAAAACAGGTTCTAGCATCATCTGCATCTACACAGTAAATAACCAGTGTTAATTCAACACTATTAGAGTTAAATTAACACGGAGGGTGTCAAAATGTAACACTCTCGGTGTTAATTTAACTCTAATAGTGTTGATTTAACACTGGCATATTTACTGTGTAGCATCATAAATAAGCTATTATGAAACACGTCATCAAAGCTCACCTCTTGCACTTTACAGTCTGCATACTGTTAAAAAGAGCATAATGTACCGTCCCTGTCATTTCAAAATCAGATTTTTTTTACACCATTTGCAGAAACCATCTGAACTTTTCATAAAGAACAGATCAATAGAAAGTGTCAAAAATGTCAAAATAATGTGAAGAACCACCGGATTGTTTCTACACTTGTCACACACACACATATATATATATACAGGAGTTGGACAGTGAAAGTGAAACAGCTGTCATGTTAGTGTGGGAGGTTTCATGGCTAAATTGGACCAGTCTGGTGGCCAATCTTCATTAATGTCACATTGCACCAGTAAGAGCAGAGTGTGAAGGTTCAGTTAGCAGGTAAGAGCACAGTTATATAGTATATTACAATGCACACAACATTATGGTGACATACCAGAGTTCAAAAGAGGACAAATTGTTGGTGCACATCTTGCTGGCGCATCTGTGACCAAGACAGCAAGTCTTTGTGTCTAAATATTATTGAGCCACTTTGGGGTGTTTTGGAGGAGCGAGTCAGGAAACGGTTTCCTCCACCAGCATCACCTAGTGACCTGACCACTATCCTGCAAGAAGAATGGCTTAAAGTCCCTCTGACCACTGTGCAGGACTTGTATATGTCATTCCCAAGACGAACTGACGCTGTATTGGCCGCAAAAGGAGACCCTACAACATACTAATCAATTATTGTGGTCTAAAACCAGCTGTTTCAGTTTCATTGTCCAACCCCTGTATATATATATATAAGTACGGCTTGGCTTGACCCACCATCCTTCAAGACACATGGGAAATTAGCATCAAGACTCTTCTCTGTCCTTGCACCGAAGTGGTGGTCTTCAAACGCAGACTGAGGAGCATCTCTTTGTGGAGCAGTTAAGCAGCACTAGTTTACATCTCTTATTGTAATGCATTGTTATGCTCTTATATTGAGTATAATTGTGTATGTTTCTTTCTAGGTATTAGTGATGGTTTTGTTCTAACAGTGTCTGAACTAATTAATGGAAACAAAGCACTGCTGTAAGATGCTCTGGATAAGTCTGCCAATGTATATTTATTGTGAATGAATCAATTCAAGTATATGAATTTTCTTTTTCCTCTTGAGATAGAGATGGACATATTTGAAACAAAATCACACACACACACACACACACACACACACACACACACACACACACCTTTCTTTCTTTGTCTATTTGTGAACATAAAAAAAAATCCCTTGCAATATATTCGAGACCTGACCCCCTGCGGCGATTCGATTTACTCTGAAACATTCCTCACTCTTCTGGGATCCAAACCCTCTGAGGTCCATCTTGGTCGCGCTTCACATTCTGCTCAATTCAACCCTCAAGAAATGTAACAAGCACATAAAAAAACCTCAGTCACAGTCTATTTTCTCATTTCATGTATGTTCCTGATTGCTCCCGCCTCTTTTCTGTTAATCTTATCCCCTCTGCTTGGTCTTCTCCTTCTTGGCCCACTTTTGATGGAACAATGAGGACAATCGGGCGACCCCCTGAGGGCAGCGCAGGGCGTGTTTAAATATCAAAAGGCTACCGGGGACACCAGGACAGACCCCAAGGAGCAGCTCTTTAGCCTGGCCTCCATTGTCCATCTGCTGGCTAGAGAGAATGAGGGAGAGGGAGAGTGTGTGGGGGAGAGTTTGGGAGAGCGCGGGTCAGAGACAGTGACAGACTCTCGTCTCGCGCGCATTAGCGCTTTCATTTTTCTTCTTATTGTTTCTATGCAAGGCAGCCATGCTCATCGCTGTCAGCTGTCAAGTGATACTGCCCCCTCCAACGTCCACAACACTAGACACGCGTAGTCTTACACACGTGTGCACATACACAAATACACTTGTTTTTGTATGCTGTTGGGGCATGTTCCATAAGTCACACACACACACACACACACACACACACACACACACACACAGACACACACACACCACTAATCTATATATATATATGTGTGTGTGTGTGAGTGTGTGTTTGTGTGTGGAAGAGCATGGAAGAGCATGGTAAACATAATGCAGCCGCTGCACCCAGAGGGAAGTAGAAACACATGCAGCTCAGAACAAATAAACTGACCTTAAGTGCATTAGGGCTGTGGCTCTACCCTTTCATGGGGTGCTCTGCCACCTGTAGTGGGTATAGAGAGACCCCACACTCTGCAACTGCAGTGTCCTCCTAGGAGAGCCTCTGAAGCCCCAGCGCCACTCGAGTGGAGCTGAGGAGATTTCACAGAGATTTAGGTGTATACATGTCAGCGTGAGCATCCCCTACAAAAACTTGTCTGCAGACGAGGATAGCTGATGGCGGAATAATGAGTGATATGGCTTTAGAAATGGCTCAGTGCCAAACTGCTGGCATGGAGCACTTAGACAACTAGCAAGCAGCTGTAACCAAACAGCTGCTGCTGCCTCAGACCAATAAGGGGAGAGGGGCTCGCCCTCAGCACCTAATCGCTGCACTAAGAGAGGGTGAGCCCAACAGTTCCATTCACTGCTCAGCGGAGGAAGTGCCCAGCAGAAGCTGCCCCATCGTGGTGGCAGTCCCCTGTAAGGGACCAATTGCCAGGCTGATGGGGTGGGCCTCTGCTGGTCCACAGCAACT
>BRDA01054466.1:0-10796 GCA_036984385.1 Crenuchus spilurus | reverse complement strand
CCGTGTATAAGAGTACAAGGGACGTGTGTCTTGGTAAAAGAAATGGCTTTTTGGCAGAAAATTGTAAAACTTATGAACTTACACTGAAAAAAAACGTGTAAACACTGGGGCGGTCACTTTTGGTCCAGGTTCAGTGAGAAAAAAAAGATTTAATCAAAAAAAAAGTTTTGTTGAAAAAACACTTAAATTCAAAACAAAAACTAGTTTTATACATGAGACTATCAAGACTCTGACAATAGAAAGTAAATGTCGGTATTTTGGTTCACCGATTCAGCGATTACACTCAAATCAAATGTGACCCCGCCAGGAAAAACCAGGCCAAAGTCACTGGGCAACTTATTGAGATATTGTGTCAATATCGTGTCACTCACATTAGCGACTTAGCCACTTGGTTTTATGGCTGTAAATGAAAGATAACAGTCTCAGAACTATCAGAGTACATATTTTGATCAAAAACAAAACTTAAATTCACAAAAAAGTTGTTTTGAAAAAAAAACTAATTTAGAAAAAAAAGAGTGACTTGGACCTGGTTTTCACTGGCGGGGTCACAAATGTGCAAAAAAAAGTCACATTCAAGTATTCAAAATGTTAAAAGACGGTTTTTCGGTAAAGAAAATGGTTCTGTGTGCAGGGAACATGAGAATATGTGCCCAAAGTGGTAGGCAGCCTCATCCACGGCGCCCGGGGAGCAGTTGGGGTTTAGGTGCCTTATTCAAAAGCACTTAAGTCACGACCTGCCTGGGTATCGAACCCGCGACCTTCCGGTTACAAGACCACATCCCTAAACACCAGACCACAGCTGCCCCCAAACTAGATATACAACTACTATATAGAACCATGAACACCCGAATGTTGTTTGATGGTTCTATAAAGAACCTTATATAAAATGGTTCTACAGAGCACCAGAAAGGGTTATGCTGTTTTGATGTCAAGCTTGAAATAATAGACGAACCATTTTCAAAAGGTCTCTGTATAGAACCATCTACAGCACCTTCCTCATCTATTTGAAGAACCCTGTCATCATGCAAAGAACCGTTGATCTCTTTTAAGAGTGAGTGTCACTTTACGAGGGGTACCTAAACTTTTGCAGAAGATGCTCCTTTACAAACTCGTATTCATGTAGTTATTATTTTCTGATCTTTAGCGAGAGGTAACTGTGTGTGTGTGTGTGTGTGTGTGTGTGTTGGCCTGGCCTGTGGAGCTCGGTGGCCATATATCAAGTCTCCTGCTGCGCTGTGCCTCCTTCCCTGCTGTGCAAATTTGTCCAATTAGCCACGGCCCCACAGGGTGGAATTCAGTGTGAAATGTGGACCGCCACTATCCACACATTAACCCACAATAAAGAGAATTTCACAGACACGCCAATCCACTGCCCAGCAACAGCAGGACAACAGGGGTGAGAGGCGAGGTAACCTCTCCCAGACCTCCATCACCTCCGCATCCAGAAGCTACGCCGTCACAGCACACATCTGTATTGTAAGGGTTGTAAGTGATGCTTACTGTGTGAAGTTCTTTAGTTGTGCACTGATGCTGTGGTACACTTAACACTGTATAAGCTGAGCATCCTCAAAGAGGCTGGCTTCACAGTGTAAACCTAAGCCTTCAGACAGCTGAGCAACGATGCTTTAGGCAAAACACACTCAAATCAACGTTTTCTCATTACATTTAAAATTACACTTAGTCTCTAAAATCAATTCTAAAAAAAGAATTATCGTATTTTTTGCTAAAAGTGTGGATGTTCTGTTATTTTCTTCATGAATGTGTTTTGTGTTTATATCACTAGTGCTTCAAAATTGGTGAAAAAGTTCCTCATTTAATTTTAAAAGGTAAGCAGTCATATACATAAGTAACATACGGTCACAAAGGTTTAGACACACCTTCTCATGCCATGTTTTTATTTTTTTATTTTGTTCCTACACTGTAAATAAACACTGAAGTCATCCAGACTCTGAGTGAACACATAAGGAATCATGTAGTAAACTTAAAAGTGATAAACAAACCAAAACATGTTTTAGATTTTACTTCAAAGTAGACACACAACTGATGTCTCAAACACATTAAGAGGCAAGAAATGCAAGTCATGACCTCTCGACAAGACACAGCTGTTAACTGAAAGCCATTCCAGGTGACTACCTCATAAAGCTGACTGAGAAAATGCCAAGAAAACTGTTTGTGCCCCAATGTTTTCTTATTTGTGTCTGTAAATGGACCACAAGTTCAGACATTATAAATAAGACAGTCCCAGTCCCTTAAAATAAGAGTAACCATGTTGTTATCTATATTTTCTGGCCTCTTTTGTATTCAGAGAAGGGTAACGGGGAGATTTAGGAATGGGTACACAATGCAACTTCACTCACGTTGTTGCATCACATGTACAAATCTCATTTAAGTCTACTATCAGATATACAAAAACAAGCTGCCTACTTAATAAGCTTGGCAGCTTCCTACAGATTAACCAACACACACAGCAGGTCAACCTAAAGCACTTCAAATATTAAACAAAAACAACAACAGCAGCAGCAGCCAGGAGGAACCAACTGTTCTTCTGAGACCAATTTATTAGGAACACCGGCACACCTGCAGTTGTCTAATCATAGACCAAAAAGAACATTTTATTAAAAGGAAATTCTCTGCATTTTCACATCCGTGCACTAAATACACACTAGTTTGCACAGCACACACAATAGGGGAGTGCACAAACATACCCAGAGCAGTGGGCAGCCACCTGCTGCAGAGTCCAGGGAGCAGTTGGGGGTTAGGTGCTTTGTTCAAGGGCACTTCAGCCAGAAAGGTATTTTAATATCAGAGGTTTCATATTAAAATTCATTAATATTTACATTTGAGTGTGTGTCTGTGTGTGTGTGTCTACCAGTCTGTGATAAGCCATCTATTTACATGCCCCTAAGTTTAACTACTGTCAAAATAATTCAGAATTTCAGCTTATATTTACTCAAAAATGAGGTATAATTATGTGTAAATGAGGCCTATTGAGTCCAAACATAAGTGTAACATTGGTGATAATGAGCTGAAGTGAAGTTGACTGAAAAGGATTGGGTGATGCTTCAAGCTTTCAACAGTTTATTATTTTTTAATAATATGTAATAATGTATTAATATTTTATTAAAGATGAAAATAAATTGTATTTTATTATTTATAGTAATGTTTAATAGTTATTATTAGTATATTATTAATAGTAACTAGTAATTATTAATAAAATATAAATCAAAATTTGTCAATATTTATTAATGATTAATAATAATAATAATAATACAATTTATGTTCAAGCAAAAATAAATAGATAAATAAATGAATAAATAAAGAAATCAAAACAGTATATACAGTGTTATCTTCATTATAGATGTGAAAAAGTATTTGCGGCACCCAGTGTGTTTTTTTTTTATGTTGAAACCGGGTCCAAATGGCTCTTTGAGTGTTAAAGGTTCTGCTCTAGAAACACTTCAATATTCCTTACTGTGGCACCAAAATATACATATGTGTAATTATATATATATACATACAACACACAATGTATAATTTTGTTTCTGCATATTTGAAATATATGTTCAAATAGCCTTTAAGGCCAGTGTTTATTCTGCATGTTAGTGTTGTTATGAGCCAATAAAGCTATTTTTTCATACAAGTATCAGCCATATGCCCCTAGTGTACAACTTTTTTGAACCGTCTTTGTATTTGAACACGTGATACAGTACATTATACGCACCCAACCCCTCCGAACTCGCCGAGGTGTATTTTTCATAATCTCAGATCTGGTCACCCTAGTTTTGGGTATCAGAATGTGCAAATTAAATAAATAGTAAAGTTATAGTTATTCATGTTAAAATGGTAAAAGGACACTGGTTACAGATAAAAGCTGTAGTTCACTGTTATTGGTAAAATGCTAAATTGCTGTAGTGATGTATGGTAATCTTGTACATGGTTAAACATTAATGAATGAATGAACGTTACACTTACATAGTGCTTTTCTCAAACCCAAGGACGCTTTACAATCAACACACTCCATTTACACACACTCAACCACAAACACCGGTGAAAAGCGGCAGCCAGTCGCGCACAGCATACTCTTAACAGGAAGCAACCGTCCACCTGGAGGACTGCATCCAGCACTAGGGGGATCACCCAGGACAGAGTGCCAACCATATCTGGGCAAACATACATACATACATACATACATACACACACACACACCAGGGTAATTTTTTTTTTTTAGAGTAGCCAATTCACCTGACCTCCATGTTTTTGGACTGTGGGAGGAAACCGGAGTCCCCGGAGGAAACCCACGCAGACACGGGGAGAACATGGAAACTCCGCCCAGATGTGGACTCGAACCCAAGACCTCAGCGCTGAGAGGTGAACGTGCTAACCGCTAAGCCACCGTGCCGCCCAAAATGTTAATGTTAGTGTGATGTTAAAAAGTAATTCATATTTTCTAAGCCAAGTATATTCTCTTAGTGCTTATATAAGATGTTCTAAGTGAAAGAGTTAGAGTTAATAATATCTCATGTTGGAACACAACAGATTTACTGTTCTGCACTATTGTGTAGATTGTTTATTTTTCCAAAGGGTTAAACATTTAGTGTAAAATTTCCATGATGGTGAGCTCAGCCCGTGATGACTGCTGATGGTTGTAGAAACAATCATTTCATTTTTCCACTGAAAACCTTTTCTCATATTTTGAAAGAGTACTAAGTATTCCATCACGGTCACAATTTATACATCCTGTAATGGCTACTTCAAGCCTGATCCTAAAACCAGAGCTTTTCACTGCATTCAATTTTGACTATTAACAGGCCTAATATCTTGAACTGAACCCATTGCACCTCATATTTACAGTCAAATGTATTTAGAACTACTAGGTTTTGGGTTTTTTTCTCTCAAAAACTCCCAAACATGGAACACTTCTTAATTGCTTTGGTAGTTAATCTACGGTGGCGGTCTTTCTGTTCAGCTCCTGAAGTCCTAACCAATGGGAAAGCTCTAGAGCCTGTCTGTCTGGAAAAGTTCAAGATTTTAACCCTTTCCTTTCTCGATAAGGGTGATTATATTAAAGATGAATACATTAAAAATGGAGAATATTTAGACATTTATTTTTTAACAGCCAGAAATCATTAGGCCAGCTCTCAGGGAAAGTAAAGAGGGGCTTCTTTTTCTTAATTTCTGACAAAACGGTGTGAGAAAATGGCCGAGTGAACAATGGGAACATTCACCAAAATCAGCCGTTCTTAGTTGGTTTAGAAACAATGATGGGAAAAACACTCACAGCCACTGTGCTGGTGATTCAGTGATAACATCACACTGCACACCAACACAGCCGAGAGAGGGAATAAAAGGACGCATGTGTGTGGGTGACGTTGGTATGTGTGCAGTAAGGTGGTGTGGTAATCATTTTAATCAGCACTTCCGACAAACAAAGCAGCATCTATTACTTTAACTGGAGTCCACATGGCGCTGAACTGACGTCGTGCCCGCTGATGATATCACTGTTTGGAGGCTACAGTTGAGGACTGATCAGGTCTAAATCACTAATTTGGAGTCTGGGAAATATTGCAGGCATGCCTAAAAGTGGGTCAATGGGCCAGATAAAGACAGCCAGAGATAGGATTACCAGAAAACTCCGAGATTCCCTTTTGCATGCCATTAAGTTGGGTTAGGAAGGGAACAGAGGGATGTGTGAGAGAGAGAGAGGTGGTGGAGAGAGTGGGCATTTGCCCCGTGCTGTCTCCCAGCGTCCAGGCTGTTTTGACAAATCTCCCCGTGTTATCTGTGGAGGTAAATCCGCCTAAACCTGGCGCTAATGTCTTCGGGGGTGAAAGAGATTAATAAGGAACTGTTCCAAAGGCTTTAGAGCAGTTAAGATTCTTAACCCATTTAACCTCCTCTGGAGCACAATCAAATCAGGACATGAGAGCCCCTCCTCCATCCCAGAGAAGCCGTGACATTTGTCATATTCATCTAGTCAGTCTGCTTTTAGGTCACTTGCAGTGGTGTGGATGGAAGAAAAGAAAAAGAAGACAAAGCAGAAGTGAAGCTGTAGATGTACAGGGATGACTGTGTGATGTCATTTCTCAAATGCTGCTGAGAATATTTGCCTAAAATAAAGTGATGTATGGATATATACACTCACTGGCCACTTCATTAGGTCGATACCTTGTATCTACACTCGTCCATTTTCCGCATCTCTATAAAGCTGGTCAGCAGATGGAAGCATGAAGTGCTCTAAAATGTCCTGGTAGATGACTGCACTGACTTTGGACTGGTGGACTTTTGGATGGTTTGAGGAGACATGCTACCTGCTGGTGTTTGTTCACTGTGTTACATCAAGTTCAAAGTCACTAGATTTCATTCTCCAGCAGGACTCCAGCAGGACTCCAGCAGGACTTGGCACTGCCCACACTGCCAAAAGTACCAACACCTGGTTTAATACCCACAGTATCACTGTGCTGGGCAGTAAACTCATCTGAGCTAAACCTCACAGAGCACCTATGAGCTACTGTCAAGAGGAAGATGAGTGACACCAGACCCAACAATGATGAGCTGAAGCTGCTATCAAAGCAACCTGAGCTTCCATACCAGCTCAACAGTGCCACAGGCTGATCACCTCCATGCCACCTCAACAGTGCCACAGGCTGATCACCTCCATACCACCTCAACAGTGCCACAGACTGATCTACATGCCACGCTGCACTGATGCAGTAATTCATGCAAAAGGAGCCGAGACCAAGTACTGAGTGTATGTACTGTACAGACTGTTCAGTAGAACAACGTTTATGTAGTAAACATCATGTTTTAATTGGTCTTATATAAAATTCTAATGTTTGGAGATTCTGACTTTTGGGTTTCATTGGCTATCAGCCATAATCATCAACATTAAAACAAATACTCTGTGTGTAATTAATCTGTATATGGATGTAAGTGGATATTCCACTTTTTGAATTACTGACATATATTCACTTTTTGGTATTTTATGAGATGCACCTGTATTTGACCAGTTGAGCTACAATGTGTACATAATGAAATGGCCAGTGAGTGTATAACACTGTCCTACAATCATGCTTTTTATTCTGCGAATATCTTTAAGTACCAGTTCTGTCCAAATCTGCTGTCCATCACTTTTTTGGTCAGCTTCAGTATCATGATGCTGAACACGCAGGACAAGCTTTGGGTTAAAATCTATAGAGATCTCTCATCCCAGGCACTGAGAAATGGTGCACTTAAGCTATCATACAGTACTTCAGATGCTCAGACAGTTGTATGCATTTCTGGCTCTGTTGTTGTTGCTTTTATACTCATTTTGTCTCTGCAGAGCTGATTTCAGTAATCTAGTGCTAAAACTGCACGGTGGGGGCAAATGCCTCTCCTATCGCTTCAGCACTGGTTGCTGTTTGATGTGGCCAGTATGTTTTTTGTTCCTGGAGAGCTGTACATAATGAAACATCAAAGGCCCGGCGTGACCCTTATGGAGGCCAGGCAAAGAGGACACTTAAATCATGTGTGCTGCTAAGGTCCACAGCCAGTGTCAGCCCTTCACTAGCCCTCGCTAATGAAGATCAGCCTGTAACCCCCACCAAACCGACCTCATGTCCTCTTCTACTCCCAAGAGCCACTCAGCCCTTCCTCGCAGAAGACTGTGATGCACAAATGTAGTTAATTAAACAAGTCAGCCCTGATCCTGACAGCGTTATCACAGCATCACGGCTGAAAAACATGCTATATGGATGCTCTTTGAGATGGAGTACTGGTCTGGTGGTGATACTGCAAGCTAAACAGGCACAGTCTAATATGGTTTCAATTAGGGACGCATCGAATATTTGACAACCAAAATAATTCGGCAGAAAATGTCAAATAAATGAAAAGAACAAAACACAGATTCACCAGCACAGTTTAGTGCTGAAATGGAAGAAAAAAAACAAACTACAAGCACAACCTTTACTAAACTACACTTGTTATGATGAAGCCAGAATACAGCCGCTTAGCTTTGTTTGTGCTCAGCGGCTGCAGTGTTAGGGAGCGTCTCACAATTAGCAGAAGAAATGTGAAGTGTTTCAGTGTCTGTAGCCAATGACACTCACATTAAACACACAAAACATCCATGTGATGTTACATCATTCATTTTAGACATTTTACATCATTTTATTAAATATTAGTAATAATGTAACATCTTCATACATATTCATATATTATTGTCTTTGTTTTATATACAAATATTATGAATTAAACTCATGTTATTAAACCTAATGATGTCAAACCAGATTATTAAAGTACAGACATTCACTCCTGACTGACTACAAGACTTATTTTAGTGACAAATAAAAATGATTCAGCATATTTATTTAACCTTTACCTCATCAATGCTGACATTTCACTTTGGTTTTACTTTATAGTTTTAGTGAAAAAGGCTGAAGACAAGCGTAAGGAGGTGGCCACTCAGTGGAAGGTGAGATATGACTATAAAATGCAGTAATATGGCAAAATTACCAAAGTGGTAGATGCCTAAACATCAAAAGAAAAGAGGCTTTAGGGACATTTTCCAGTTTCTGAACCACTATGACACAGAAAATGATGAATTTGGAAGAAAACCTGGAGCGCCACACTACAATCAATACTTTCTTTAGCCCGGACTGGGACTACATTAGTATTGTGAAGGGGATGCCATGAGAGTTATTCATGTATGTTTTCCCCAAAACTCTGCAGCTCTGTCCGCCATCTTGACACGTAAATGCATCAGGCCGGCTCGCTGGTCTAATATTTCCTTAATGTAATGGAGTTTGATCGGGGGTGTCGGATGTCCGATATTGTGCTGTTTTATTAGTGTAAAGAGCGCTGAGGGGCTCTCGGGTTGAGGCAGGCTGGACTCTCTCCCCTCCGCTCCGGCTCTACACACTGTTGTTAAAGGTTGTCTGTACAGTCCAATAACCACAGACGAATCTACACCACCAGAGCCTCATGCAAACTGATACACTCCCACTGAGTGGACGTTGACAGTGTCTCCAGACATTGGATACTGATGAGGAGCATCAGCGCCATGCCCCTCTGGACCACCCTACCATCTCCATCCAGCTTACATATGTGAAAACATGTACACACAGACTACAAAAAGAACTGTGTATATCACTTATTTGATAAATATGAACCTTTACATGTTTTATTGATGTTGAATTATCCCAATTTTTGAGTATTTGAACCATTTTTGATATACAAATGTCAACATTTTGACAGCTTTAAGCACTCAGAGACAAAAGGGAGCTTAAATACTACACATAATCAAAGGGGAAATGCACAGACAGGGTTGTGATAAGAGACATAAAATGTGTAAGACATTAACTTCACAGGGAGACGTGACGGGGAAGGGATATGAGACATGACATGGAATGCAATCCAATGGGCAACACATGACACTTGACTTAGATGTAACTATTTTACTTATATAAAGATTTTCTTGTGGTTCTGCAACATTTCACCAATGTTTTTCGCCATTTTTCTAACAAATTATTCACGTTTTATTTAGATGCTAATCAAATACATGAAAGTAGGATGACAGCAGGTCAGATATACAGCAGGTACATATGAATAAACATTACCATTCCTATTACAGTCATGTGTAACTACAGTTGTGCTTGAAAGATTGTGAAACTAAGAATTTTCTGTATTTCTGCAGAAATTTGACCTAAAACTTGATACTTAATACTAAAAGTAGAACCAAATCAAACAAATGAGACAAAAAAATTACTTGGTCATTTATTTATTGAGGAAAATGATCCAATATTACATGTGTGTGAGAGGCAAAAATATGTAAACCTTTCTGGTGTGACCTCCTTGTGCAGCAATAACTGAAACTAAAGGTTTCTGGTTAGTCCTGCATATCAGCTTAGAGGAATTTTAGCCAAATCCTCCATACAAAACAGCTTCCACTCTGTCATGTTGGTGGGTTGCCTACTATGAACTGTTTGTTTCAGCCCCTTCCTCAAGATTTCTATTGGATTAAGGTCAGGACGTTGACTTGGTCATTCAAAAACAAACTTTATTCTCCTTTAATCATTCTTTAGTAGAATAACTTGTGTTTAGGGTCATTGTCTTGGAGAATACTTCTTCCTATTACACGGCTTGCTCTCAGAGTGATCTTTGCTGGATGACCACTCCTGTGGAGTTTAATAATGATCTCCAATTTCCTTCATTTGTACACAATCTGTCTGACCATGGATTGGTGGTCTGACCTCAAACGTGTTCTGAAGATCAGCCTTTACTAGAGAGATGTTCTTTATATAAAACAAGGCCGCCACTCACACCTGATCATAATCCCACTGTGTGGTCCTGCCGGCAGCATTTGTTTTGTGCACCCGTTCTCGGGTTTCTCGGCCACTATTTGTTTTTGCACCCGTTTTCAGGAGGTACCGCTGCTGGCTTTAGTGTGAACCCAAGGTGTTTTCGTTTCTTTTGAGCATTATCAATGAGAGACAAAGCCAGAAAGACAACGTGAAACAAAGTCAGAGAGACAACAAGAGACAAAGTCAAAGAGACAATGAGAGACAAAGACAGAAAGACAACAAGAGACAAAGCCAGAAAGACAACGTGAAACAAAGTCAGAGAGACAACGAGAGACAAAGTCAGAAAGACAACGAGAGACAAAGTCAGAGAGACAACGAGAGACAAAGTCAGAAAGACAAGAGACAAAGTCAGAGAGACAACGAGAGACAAAGTCAGAGAGACAACGAGAGACAAAGTCAGAAAGACAACAAGAGACAAAGTCAGATAGACAATGAGAGACAAAGTCAGAGAGACAA
>BRDA01054460.1:0-10774 GCA_036984385.1 Crenuchus spilurus | reverse complement strand
GAGGCTGCAGTATAGGACTCGTATAGCTGATCCTTTCCATTCAGCTGGAACCAATGGTAACTGGAACCACTTGGCTTGCACTCGATTCCACAGTGAAATTTCAGTGCTGAAAGTTTGGCTGGAGGAAAGGAGATGCACTGTGAAGCAGTTTTGGTCTGGCCAAAGAGTGCAGATGTCAGTCTCTGCGTGCAGTATTTCAGTGCTAATGCGGTGGCGTCCTCTTGGTCTAGAAAATAGAACAATGTGGCACAGCCAAAAAGAGACAGATGCACATCCATCTGTATCGCTTCTTCAAATCCAAACCCTGAAGTCAGTGTTGCTCCACTTGGACAGCTTTTCGAGTTGAGCTGTAGGGAGATGTTAAGCATATGTCTACATCTTGGATTGGAATACGGTGTTTAAATACATGGATTAGTGCTTTGGCAGGACCACGGAGGAAAGTTCTTTTCAGAAGGTTGTCCTCTTTTTACTTTCCATGTGGGATTATCCGTGGCTAGATATAGCACATTGTATATAGCGCTGGGAAAGCGAGAGAGGCTGTGAGATGATGAGATAGAGCGAGAATAATTGAGGGATTGAGAGACGGAGAGAGGGAGACACAGACAGACAGACAGACAGAGACATTGCAAAATTGAGGGATGGAGATATTGAGCAATTATGATAGACACTGAGATAGAGAGATTAAGATGAAGAAATTGAGAGATTGATATACATAGACAATGAGCCTGAGAAACTGAGATTGAGACATTGAGATATACTGAGAATGTTTAACAAATGTTCTGCGCACACAGTATTGTAGCAGAAGAAAATGTGAATTCATTCAAGTCAGGTTTCCATCCATTACAGTTATGTGAAGAAACTTCAGATGAAACGAGCCAGATGGAAGTGTTGTTTGCCGTTTTGAGATTCTGTTCAAGCTGTAAACTCATTTCTTTTAGTTTATGAATCTAAAAACTTGAGCCTGCCCTGCATTTCACAGAAGAGCTACCATAATACAGGATCTAAAGGCATACTTGCTTTTTTTGCTGCATTTTCATATTTAGCAAAACTTGGTGGAAGGAGAGTCTGCTTGAGATTGAAAAACAGATCAGGAAATTCGGAGAGAGATTGAGAAAGAAAGACGGAGAGAGAGAGATGGAGAGAGATTTTCAGAACATAGAGAAATTGCGAGATATAAGGTATATTGGGCGGCACAGTGGCTTAGTGGTTAGCACGTTCGCCTCTCAGCGCTGAGGTCTTGGGTTCGAGTCCGCATCTGAGCGGAGTTTCCATGTTCTCGTTTCCATGTTCTCCCCATGTCTGCGTGGGTTTCCTCCGGGGACTCCGGTTTCCTCCCACAGTCCAAAAACATGGAGGTCAGGTGAATTGGCTACCCTAAAAATTACCCTGGTGTGTATGAATGTGTGTATGTATGCCCAGATATGGTTGGCACTCTGTCCTGGGTGATCCCCCTAGTGCTCGATGCAGTCCTCCAGGTGGACGGTCGCTTCCGGTTGAGAGTACGCTGTGCGGTGTGTGTGGTTGAGTGTGTGTAAATGGAGTGTGTTGATTGCAAAGCATCCTTGGGTTTGAGAAAGACGCTATATAAGTGTAACAATCATTCATTCATTCATATAGAGACATTGATACTGAAGTAGAACTGAGTGAGATTGAGATAAGGAGACACTAAAGAGGGAGAGAAATTAAGAGATGGAGGGATGGCAGAGGAGTGAAATCTCCGCTCATCTCACTCACCAAGCTTTGGGCTCGGCCACGTCAGCATAGCAACACTGTTTGGTGACAAGAGTGTTCAGATGATGCCAAGAACAATACAGCCAACAGCATGAAGCCAAAAGCCTGCACGCGTGACTCTTTGCCTCTCATCTCTCTCTTTCCTTCTCTTTCGTTCTTTCTTTTTTCTGTTGCTTCTGCCTTCTCTTTCTATCTCATCCTTTTTATCATTCTATCATTTTCCTCTATCCGTCTTTAGCATTTTTTTTTGCCTTTTCTTTTACTTTCTAGTTTTTTGTTTCTTTTTTGTTTCTTGGTCCAATTTTAACAGTTAAACTGTGTAAAAATAATTTTGTCGTCAGTGTCCCAGTTCTGTCTTTCTCTGACATTTAGACTTCGTTTAGATGATGGGGCAAAAATTCTCAAAACATGCTTCTCTTTTCTGTTTTAATTAAATAGTCAGTTTAAATGTGCTGCTGTTGTATGAGCATGCTGAATTAGTTCTAGATAAATCAATTAGAAGAGCTAATGCAAAATCAAATGTGATTGGGTTCTTTCATCCTCGCAGATCAGTGTTCCTTTGAGAGGTTATTTTCTCTCTTTCAGCCACACTGAACCAGAAGTTACATACACTCTTATTTCCAGTCCTTCATGTATGTCTCACACCAACAGACACACACAAACACACACATGCAGGACCCCAAACCCAACCCACACCCTGCTCTGATGTATAGTGGCTGTGGACCGCCGGCAGAGTTCTCTCGCATCTTGAGGTCAGACACACAGTAGGGGTAGAGATCGGTTGGGCTGAACGATACACACGCACACACACAGCAGGAGGAGAGATTGGTCAGTTTGAACAGTCAAGCATGAAACAGCGCTGCAGGCTTTTGAAGATGTCACTGTAGAGGAGCGATAGGGCTGAGTGTGTGGAGAGCAGAGCATGCACAGAGATCACACACATCTGACACTAACCCAGCCCCTCTTTAAGGCCTTTTCATACACGTCTACTCCAGATTTGCTGAAACTGTATATATCTTGCACTACTGAAAATTTAGCATTAGCATGATAGGGCAGTTTATTCATTCACAATTGGCGATGTTGCAAAAGTACTGAGTATCTCTTTGCTCTATACCTAGGGAATTTGAGAATCACAGATACTAATAGTTGCAAGTAGATTTTTTGCACATTCTTGCTGTATACAAGGTTTAAGCCATTCAACAGTCAGTGTTTGCAGTTGTCTGATTCTCCTCTTCATGATGTTCCAGCCATTTTCAATAGGATACAGATCTGGACTGCAGGCAGGCCAGTCAAGCATGAACGCTCTGTCTATGAAGCTACACTGTTGTAACTTGTGCAGAATGAGGTCTGGCATTGTCCTGCTGAAATAGACATGGAGTTTTGGGGAGCATATACAGTATCTCTCCAAGATACCAATATAAACCTCCACATCAATGGTACCTTCACATATATGCAGTTCACCCATGACATGGACAGTGATGCACCCTTATTCCCTCACATAAGCTGTTTTTTGTATTTTTCATTGGTAACAGCCTGGATGGTCTTTTTCATCTTTGGCACATAGCATCTGACATCTATTTTCTCCAAAAACAAGCTGTAAAATGGACTTGACTGGCTAAAGAACACATTTCTAACATCTTTTGGGGCATCTCAGATAACTTTGGGCCGAGAGAACTTGACAGCACTTTTGTGCAAAATTATGATGTGGCTGATTCTTTACATAATACAGTTTTGGGTTACATTTCTTGATGCAACAGTGTGCTGTGTTAAGTGACAATGATTTTCTAAAGTAATCCTGATGATGTCCAACACAGTAGCATGGCGGTTTCTCAAACAATACTGTGTGAGGGTTCGATGGTCACAAATATTCAGCAGTGGTTTCCTCTCTTGGCTTTATGCAAGATTTCTCCTCACTCCCTGAATCTTTTCATACTATTATTAATTGAAAAACATATTACAGATTTCAGGTTTTATTGCATTTTTAGAGTGTTCCAACTTCCATTGTCTTTAAACATAATTTTTTTGTCTATCTCCATAATACAATGAATGTTTTTTGGGGCCCAGAGTGGCTCAGCGGGCTAAGACGATACCAGACCAGAGGATCATGCTGTTTGCCATCAACAGCTGGGGCCCAAGAAAGCAAAAATTGGCCATGCTCTCTCTGGGCAGGTAGATGGTGCTCTCACTCTCCCTTACACATTACTTACACATTGCAATATCCGGTGGCTCAGGCATCTACTGATTGGTCCAATCGGAGCTGGGGGCCCTGTGTGCCTTCCTCCGAGCGTGTTAGGCTCTCCAGTGATGGTGTATCAGCGGTAGTTCGAAAAGAAGCGGTGGCTGCATCACACGCAATGGAGGAGGCTTGTGCTTGCCTGCACACTCCTAGTGTCAGGGACATTGCAAAGTGATGGGAGAGGCCTAATGGAGGGGATGGGTTAATTGGCTACTTCTCTATTGAGAAGAGAATAAAAATGGGGAAAAAAACCTAGAAATAAATAAATAAATAAATTCAATGAATGTTTTTTTATTAGGCATGCAAAGTAATATGTAGTGATAAAAGGTTAAATGTAATTATTATTTTTATTTGATACTGGAGTTACAGTCAATAATTACATCAGATAAATTGCTGTAACTAGGTAGTGAGCTCAAAGTACTGCTAGATGTTATGGCAGTATGTATTGTTATTTTAATAAATTATCTGAAAATATTTCATATTTAAGGTTAAGGCAATATCTACCTAACTGGCATATGACAATGTCTACAGGGAAACATTGTGATTGACAATAACATGGGGAGTGGACGGATGTCAGATCCAAAGTTCCAACTTGTGAGTACCTTGAATCACATTGTGGGCCCAATGTATTGGTAAATCTTTATACAACAATATAAATATCTACAATGTATTGTTAATAAATATAAATGTGTCAAAGCAATGTCAAATAAACTTGCCATCCAGTTGTGTCAGTACTTCATATATGGATTTTCTCTTAAAATAAATTATAAAAATGGAATGAATTGTTGGTATTGGTTCATATATTCATTTTGTTTTCTGAAAGTGACACATCGACCAATGAGCTTGCACACAGAGAAATGTGTGAGGTGACACACATACACACACATTAGGGGTGAGTACACACACATAAGTGGTGGGGAGCCCTGTCCACAACACCCAGGGGAGCAGTGAGCACTTCAGTCATGTTGGTTCAGGAGTTCAAACCAGCATCCTTCTGGTTACAAAGTTGGTTCCTTAATGGCAAGACCACAAAGAGATCAACCCCTAAGTTGATCTTCCTGTTAGTAAATTGAGCCCTAGTCTTCCATCTGACAGGCAGGGATGCTTACCACTATACTAACATGGAGATTGCTGTGTTACTGTACTTTGGGGCACTTTAAGTAGTTCTCTTGAATCATCTGCTTGTATTCTGCTCACAGCCTTTAGTTCTGCAGTCAGACAGGAGGAGAAATATACCTTGGATTAATGTGATTCTAGGAGCTGAAGTTTTCCTCCCATCAGGCCCCAAGAGGCTCATTCTCTTCTCTTTGCCCCAGCGGTAAGTGCTCTTCATTTTCTGCTTGGCTTCCAGCACTTTGCACAGCAGCAGGAAATTGATGTGTCATACTACAGAGGACACATGATGCCAGGACTGAGAAAACAGCCGTGTGTGTATGTGTGTGTTTGTATGTATGTTTGAGAGTTTGTTCTTCTGTTGCTGTCCAGAGTGCTGAAAGCCAGTGAGCTGGCAGAGAGTGATGTGTCTTTATCTGACCAGTAGAGAGCAGGGTCTAGTGTTTTACTGCAGAGAATGCTATGTGTTGCTGGGTAACTACACTTGCCAGTCTGCTGAAGGCTTTCCTTTAAAAAAGACTTTCTCTGAAGCTGTGATCATTCTCTTTCTGTTTCATCTCTCTATTCTCTCTGTCCTCCTCTCAGCAAAGCCACTCTCCATTCGCTTATCTGATAAGCACAGTGTAGCTGTGAATTGTTCAGAGCTACATTGTGCATTTGTCTAGTCTTGGAGGAATTTTTGCTATTTGAAGTGAAGAAAAGATTTTTGTTTGATGTAAAGACTCAGTTAATTTGATTGTGCATTGCAGTTCATAAGTAATTGGACTGTGCGATGGTTGTGATTTTGGCTCTGTACTCCATTGCAAATGTAATTTGAAGTAAACAATGACTGCCAGGCTACAATGCAGAATCTCAGAAAATTACATTAGACAATAATACATGAATATGAATGAATGTATGTTGCGTTATTACTATGTTTAATAAAAACATGAAAAAATCATGAAAATGACTAAAATGAATGATGTATGCAACATGGATGTTTTGAGTGTTTAATGTGAGTGTCATTGGCTACAGATACTGAAACACAACATTTTTTCATGTAATTGTATGATGTTCCGTAACACTGCAGCCACAGGAGCACAAACACAAAGGTAAGCGGCCGTATTCTGGCTTCATCATAACAAGTGCAGTTTAATAAAGGTTGTGGTTGTAGTTTAACTACTGTAATACCACAAATTAAAACTGTAACTGTGCTGGTGAATGTTTTGTTAACTGTTGAGAAAAAGTGGAAGTCTGAATGTTAAACAAGTGTCCAATATTAAACTATTTTGACTCATACCTACAGCGATCTTTTCACTTATTTGGGCGAAAGCTTTAAAGTTTTAATTTCGGCTGAATAATTTCAGTTGCTTGATAATTTGGCGCATTCCTACTAACTAGTAATGGTAGTTTATTATCTAGTATTTACCATTTCCTTAACAATAGCAAGCAATCTAGTAGAGCACACAAGATCACAGTACATTTAATAATAAAAAAAACAGATCTAAAATCTGGTCATAAACTTCTACTGTGAATGGCAAGATTACACCTACATTAGTGAAGCTTCAACCAAGATGGGAATCAACAGATTTGGCAAACTTTGTGATTCAATGTTTATATTTGTTATAGCATAATTATGCAGGATTCATATTACAAAATCAGCTTGTTCTTACTTTTGATATAGCACTGTTAACAGGTATGTAAATGCATTTAAATGCATTTTAGGAAAAATAATGTTGAATAATTGACTAAAACAATGCACAGGAAATGTGATCATTTGATCATTTAGCCCACGGTATGAAACTGAGATTGATGCATCCATAAACAACATTAAACCATAGGGTTGACCACAGCATGCAATCTGTTAACTATCACTAAAAAGGATACATTTTTAGAATTGGCCAAATACTTTTTAGGATTATTTGATGTGAAAGTTTGTAACATCTCATTTACATAAAACGGTTCTTTAATTAAAGAGTCATCCATCCAGAGTTTCTTTAGTGAACCTTCAGGGTTCTTTTATGGCATTGCTCCAAAGAAGCAGCTTTATTTTTAAGACTGAATTATGTCTGTGAGCAGGATGCACAATGCTTAGTGTCTATGAGCATCACCTCGTAATTCTGTCCTCCTCTGGTCAATGGTCAGGTACTTTCTGGAGACAGTGACCGAGTGCGTGTGCGTGTGCGTGTGTGTGTGTGTGTGTGTGTGTGTGTGTGTGTGTTCTCCTGACAGTGAGACTCTTACAGACATTGATTAACTATCCCCTCATGTGCTTCTTGGCTGTGTCTCTGAAATTACCCACGGTAAATAGCATTCCCTCTACCCTCCTGCTAGAGGACATGTCTCGAGAGACAGTGAGGCTGTCTGAGTGTGTGTTGAGGTAAGTCTAAATCTAAAACACTCTTGAGACCCAACCATCATGGAGAGGTACAGTGAAAACCCTTAGAAAAAGACAACAGTTGTAAGCAAAGTAAAACTTTCCTGCAACAAGTAGCATGTAGTGAATTGCATGCAGCAATTTTTTTTATTTTTTTCATGTTTGCATTTAAGGGCATTTCATTCTGCAGTTCAATTAAAATTTAGTTACATGTACATTTCCAGCAACCACAATTGCAATGTAAATGGTGCCTAAAGCTCTAATCGGATTGGATTACATTTACATTGGGTTCTGGAGTGATTCTTTCTTTTACAGAAGTTCCTCTGTGATTTTATTTATGCATGGCACCACCGTGTTTTTCCATTCATCCTGAATTACAGGCTGAATTACTTACTGTCTTTTGTTGTTGTTGTTGTTTAAAGCTAACTCGTGTTGGAAAAGAAAGATTTTTGGCTGCTGCTACTAGCCATGTTTAGTTGATATATGGATTCATTAAAAAATTGTCACAAATCACAGACCTAAAGTATGAATGTTATTGAAGGTACTTAATAATCTGCTTGGTTGGATAGATCATCTTCCACTCCATGCGCTACCTGAGAGCACTATGTGGAGGTAAAATAATTAAATCCATAAGAAAGGTAAGATACCTGCTTATTACACAGGCTTAATGCCCCGAAATTGTGGAACAATCTCCCTTTTTCAATTAGGCACCCACGTTGGATAATTTTAAAACTCAGCTAAAAACATGTATATGCATTAGCATTTGAATCAAATTGAGATCCTAGTACCAAGGAAGCAGATATTTCTCTTCTATTTTTCTTTGCTTTTTACTTTCTTTTTCTTTTTATCTTTTTTGTTTGTTTTATATATTTTCTTATCTATTTTATTTGTTTTTAATTTTCTTGTAGTTTTATGCTCCACAATGTGCAGCACTTTGGTCAATGATTGTTGTTTTTAAATGTGCTATATAAATAAATTTAGCCTTGCCTTGCTTATCAGTGAATAATAATATATGCTTATTGCTTAAAGCATCAATTATAATTGTCACATTATCATGTGATGCACACATCCTGGTTAAAAAAAACTTTAACCCCCCCAGAAATGTGCTTGTCCTGTAGGAGTTTCATCACTGATCATTTTTCATAATTTTTTTTACATTTATTTTAATGCATCAGCTTGATGATTTGCATTTGTAAAAAGTCTCAAATTCATGTGTTGTTTTTTTTTTTTTTTTACTTAGGCTTTAGTCTGGAAATTTCAGGAGTGTTATTAGTTATTGTGTACATAACCATTTGTGGTATTATTTATAGATAATGCAGTGCCTTTTAAGGCATAAACGTCCCTTTGAATGTATAATGGCCTTTAGCTAAACTGTTGTTATTATCATTGTGGAGTCAGTGGTGTGCTGATGCTGTGTGAGTCTGATGCAATGACCCTGGTGGTGCTGTGGCATTTAAATAGGATTATGGAACTGCACATAGTCTAGACGTGGTCTGTCCTGGAGAAAGAGAGGTCGAATACCAAGGGCTACCACACTGCCCTCTATTAATTCATCTGTTATGGAACTGACTTTTATTTGTCCTTCCAGTGTTGCAGTTATCCTTTAACTGTGAACATGTTGGTGAATAACAACTAGCTAACTAAGAACACCATGTTGTAATGTTCCAAAGTCCTGGTCATGGTATACTTCTTGAGTAAGTGTTGGAGGATTTCAGGTGGAAGGACTGGAAATTTTAAATTAAGTTATTTATATTTCCTTTCTTTTATTATTAATGTTTTATTTTAGACCAACACATATTGAACATCTTTTGGATGATGCTCTCAGGAAAATGGTACTGGACCATCACTGCGGTAGAAATGCTGTCACTGTAGCAGTACATTCAAGGGTATGTTTCAGCATCTTTAGTTATTGGTTACATAAAGTTACATAATTAGTTACACCAGGGGTAGGCAACTCCAGTCCTGGAGTGCCGGTTTCCTGCACAGTTTGGTGATCTACCTGATCTCAAACACCTGATTCAACTCAGCGGGCAATTAGCATGTTTAATTGTAGTGTCAGAGCAGTGACATCACCAAACTGTGCTCGACACTGGCACTCCAGGACTGGAGTTGCCTACCCCTGAGTTACACAATTGTACCAGGTTCAGTTACTTTAAGTTGTATTGCTCAATTCACCTAGAATTTTATTTATTTTTATTAGGATTATTTGGATATATATATATATATATATATATAGATAGATAGATATAGATATGCTCCTTTCTGCTGGAAATGTGAATATTGTGAACCTCTTTGGTGCACAAATGTGCACAATGTGAACCTTAAGTGTACATAGATTTTTTTTTTTTTTTTTTTGGTGCCTTGGGGAAACAAAAAGGTACCTGTGCTGTACTTGTACTGTTCAGAGTACAATAGATAATAGGATGAACATCTTTGGGTTGAATCTATTGTCTCTATAACAATAAACCTCATTCACTTAATCTTCTTAAGAAGAAATGTCTTCTGAAAACCTGCTGATGCCATATTCACATTCTGACATTTCATATTCTTTTGACTTTTTTTTTTAGATTTGCTTGGGAAAGAGCAAAATCTATGCACATTCGAGCACACTTACACATTTGAGTGCTGATGTGTTTGTACAAAACAATTGGTATTCTCTTCAGTTCTACAGTTGTATTTTTACAGGATATTATAAAAGCAATATTACAGGACTGAAATATAGGATTTTATCATATTATAGGTTTTATAATGATCCAATTGTTTTTTCCTTAAATTTTGACCAAACATGGAACTGGAGAACTTGAGATAAGCTCAGATTGGCATTATTATTTACATTGTTTTAGATAATATCATGAGCTTCTAAAACACTGAACTGCTTAAAAACAGCATACACTGAATGCCAACATTTATATGAATGTTAAAAAGTTTGGGGTCATCCATTCCATCCATATTTTATTCCAGCAAAAAAATATTTTTAATGATAAAATCCACAAATGCTTCTGCTCTAGATATTTAATCTTCTATAGGATAGTATCACCTGTTTAGCTCAGTTTTGGTGTCTCCGACAAGTTGCTGACAGTGAGTTTAAAGGGTATAGTACAGTTGCTAATTCTTGATCTAAAATTTAGCATGACTCACTCAAGGCATTAGGAATATAGTGGATATGTGCTTTGAGCTAGCATTAGTGCTATATCACTTTTGTCACTAATGGTGAACAAGTACCTTTTTCTGTTTCAAAGACATACTCTACAAACCGGATTCCAAAAAAGTTGGGACACTAAACAAATTGTGAATAAAAACTGAATGCAATGATGTGGAGATGGCAAATGTCAATATTT
>BRDA01054458.1:0-16023 GCA_036984385.1 Crenuchus spilurus | reverse complement strand
GGAGACTGTGTGTGATACAGAGGAGGATGTGTCTGAGACAGAGGGAGAATGTGTCTGAGACAGAGGGAGAATGTGCCTGAGACAGAGGAGAATGTGTGTGAGACAGAGGAGAATGTGTCTGAGACAGAAGGAGAATGTGTCTGAGACAGAGGGAGAATGTGTCTGAGACAGAGGAGACTATGTGTGAGACAGAGGAGACTGTGTATGAGACAGAGGAGAATGTGTCTGAGACAGAAGGAGAATGTGTCTGAGACAGAGGGAGAATGTGTCTGAGACAGAGGAGACTGTGTGTGAGACAGAGGAGACTGTGTGTGAGACAGAGGAGACTGAGATAATAAACATTTTCTGGAGGTTTGCATTGCTGAGGTCAAATTGATCCCAAAGATAAATGATGTTAGTAAACTTGAAGGTAATAGGAGGGTTAAGTCTTCCTTGAAGACAGCTTCAAGTATAAGGAATCATATAAGGGAGTATATTTCATCCAGTGTGTGTGGGTTTGTGAGCAATGTGCTATGCAGTAGGCTTAGATTTCACTCGAGGGCCACTGAAATGAGATTGAATCAGCAGAAGTTTCAGGGGGAAAAGAAACTTGAGAGTGAAAGATGTGCAGCACTACAAAATGTCATAAATCACGATTGTAAAATGTTTACAATGTTGAATCACATTTAATCATGTTACAGTGCATTTACCTGAATGGTAATATTTATATATTTTTATTCTGTTTAACTGTTTCATTTTTTACTTTTAACTGAAAGTTTTTATAAATTTGTTTTAAATAATTTTTTATTAAAAAAAATCCATTGTAAAGGTCTTTGAAAGGCACTATATAAGTGCAATGTATTATTATTATTATTATTATTATTATTGTAAAACATAATATAGTCCAGTTTTTTGGACCAATTTGTTATTCAGTGGTGCTGGAAGGTTTGTGAACCCTTTAGAATTTTCCTGCATAAATTTTACTTAAAACATCATCATCAGATTGTCACAGTAAAGTCCTAAAAGTAGATAAAGAGAACCCAGTTAAACATACAAGACACAAATGTTATACTTGCTCATTTATTTATTGAGGAAAATGATCCAATATGACACATTTGTGAGAGGCAAAAGTATGTGAACCTCTTGGATTAGCAGTTAGTTTGAAGGTGAAATTAGAGTCAGGTGTTTTCAATCAATGAGATGACAATTAGGTGTAAGTGGGCATCCTGTTTTATTTAAAGAACAGGGATCTATCAAAGTCTGCACTTCACAACATGTTTGTGGAAGTGTAACATGGCACAAACTCATGAC
Organism: Crenuchus spilurus; assembly: GCA_036984385.1. NCBI lineage: Eukaryota > Metazoa > Chordata > Actinopteri > Characiformes > Crenuchidae > Crenuchus > Crenuchus spilurus. The sequence goes on along the minus strand of BRDA01054458.1, from coordinate 14,733 downwards.
ATTTATGAGGAGCTCAGAAAAAAGAGTTGTTGATGCTCATCAGCATGGAAAAGTTTACAAAACCATCTCTAAAGACTTTGGACTCCACCAATCCACAGTCAGACAGATTGTGTACAAATGGAGGAAATTCAAGACCATTGTTACCCTCTTCAGGAGTGGTCGACCAACAAAGATCACTCCAAGAGCAAGGCATGTAATAGACAGCGAGGTCACAAAGGACCCCAGGGTAACTTCTAAACAACTGAAGGTCTTGCTCACATTGGCTAATGTTAATGTTCATGACGTGTATGGCAGAGTTGTGAGGAGAAAGCCACTGATCTCCAAAAAGAACATTGCTGCTCATATGCAGTTTGCTAAAGATCACGTGGACAAGCCAGAAGGCTATTGGAAGAATGTTTTGTGGACCAATCTCAACATATACAACATATACTGAAAGCAAATGCTCACATTCTTTTGTCACTCACAAATATGTCATATTGGATCGTTTTCCTCAATAAATAAATGAGCAAGTATACTATTTTTGTCTCATTTGTTTAACTGAGTTCTCTTTATTTACTTTTAGGACTTGTGTGAAAGTCTGATGATGTTTTAAGTCAAATTTATGCAGACTTATAGAAAATTCAGTTCACAAACTTTCAAGCAACATTGTATGGGTACAGTAATATGACCAAACCACTGCAACTAGTCTGTGAGACCTTAACTGAGATCTGGATCATATCAATGAGGCATAACCTCCATGTACAAAGAAGGTCTTAGGAAATGTGGTTGAAAGTGTGATTTTTAATTTTAGGCATTTTTTAACAATTTCATTGTTGAAGGCATTGTGTATCCAAAAAATATTTACATCTCAATCCATCCATCCTTCCACATTACAGTCCAAATTATGCTTCTTTAGTATAAAAGTGAAGTCTAACATTTCTAACCAAAACTCAAACTTGCTTAAAATACCACAGACTTCAGTATAAAAACATATCAAAATGTTTCTCAACTCACTTCCAGATGTCAATGTGGTTTAGGTCACATGATTGTTTTCTTCTTCTGTAGCTGTAAATATAAGTCCAATAGGAAGCCGTAAGTACATTATGTACTGATTCATATGTGGATGTCACACCATTCTGGGAAACTCAGTAATTTACTGGAAATTCAACTCTAAAATTCTGCAGTATTATGAAGTAAACACACATTCATCTCCATAGGGAACAATAAAAATAAAAAAGTAAAATATTTTTTTCACATTTTAATACAGCAATCTGAAAGTAATTGTGCACTAAAATCTAAAAATAAAATAAGTGATGTATTCACTTTTTACTTAGTAAAACAATAAATGTGATTTAAAAAGTACTTAAACTATGTGGTAAAAAGTACAGAAAGCTATCCACACCTTTTACTACATTTAGCTAATCAGTAACATTATTTTCTAAGGATGCACTGAAATATTTGTATTTATTTATTTATTTATTTTGCTGAAACCAAAACACAACAAAATTAAACATTTGACCAAATACTGAACACAGTTCTTCATTTATATATAAATGATTATAAAAACCCCTAACCCTAACGAAATAATTTCCCAAAATAAGTCTTGTTGTTAGTTGTTAGGTATACTTCAGACTGGATACAGACACACGTGCAGATTAGAATTAAGAATAAGCTTTAATAAACTGAAACAATGAAAACAAACAGAGAACATAAGCAAAACGTACACCTAACAAGACGTGAAACATTGACCAAGAACTGGAGGGAAATGAGAAACAACAGGGCTTATAAAGACTGAGACTTAACACAGAACAGCTGATAAAAACAACAGGGGTGTCCAAGACTAACAAGGACAGGAACAAGATCAAATATGGTAACATGAATGAATAAACAAGGCCACTAGAGGGCAAGGAATGAAAGTCTGTATTTCAATAAGTTGGTTTGACATCATTAGGTTTAATAACATGAGTTTAATTTATTATTATTTTATTTAGAAATATTTAAGATGACTTTTATATTAAAAAATGAAACAAAAAGATGGAAATATCTAAAATGAGGATCAATGAAGTCACATTGTGCTTGTGTGTTTAATATGAGTGCCTTTGGCTACAGACACTGAAACACTTCACATTTCTTTTGGTAATTGTGGGACGGTCCCTAACACTGTAGCCACTGGAGCACAAACACAAAGCTAAGCAGCTGTATTCTGGCTTTATCATAACAAGTGCAGTTTAGTAAAGGTTGTGTTTGTAGTTTATTGTTTTCTTCCATGTCAGCACCAAACTGTAACTGTGCTGGTGAATCTGAGTTTTGTTGGTGAGGAAAAGCACAATTCTGAATGTCAAAAAAATAACCCTCTCAAATCTGTGAACCCATCTGTGGGGAAAAAATGGAAATTCTACAAAAACACATATATAAGTCTGCAAGATTTTATCCTAGAAACAAAACAAAATATGCCCCAGAAACCTTTTAAGGCTCTACTTTGAAGTATATATATATATATATATATATATATATATATATATATATATATATATATATATATATATATATATTTAATCAAAGTATATTTTTAGATTCTTGTGAGAGGAGCTTAAATAAGCAGATACATGTCTGTGAGAGTGATTCAGATAACTGCACACATTTTCCCACCAAAACACACCAGCTGTCATTCATATGATATTATGGATTGTAATTCCAGACATTCCATTGGTGGGTTTCAGCTGTTAGGAATCTGTGGAATGTTGACAAACAAAAGCCTCTCAGCTGAGGTGAAGTTGAACAATAGACCTCTCCTGAGTGTTTCACACCTTTCTCCCAATTCATTGCAGGGTTAGTGGCTGAGAAAACAGAGTGTCACCTCACATTTATTGAGCTTTACAAATTAAACTACATACAGCTTCTAAAGACTGTAATGATTATTATGAAACAGATACCTCTGTTTATTCAGTTCTGAGTGTAAAAGTCTTGACTAAAGACAAACCAGGCTTTTGTTGGCTTGCTGTGAACAAAAGCCTGTGTAACACGTTGGAAATTTTTTTTTTATATTATTGTAATTTATTTTAAAAAATGCAAGGCAAAGTCAAGACATGTCAGACTAAATCAGAGTGTCTGAAAACCCCTCAGACCCTACAGGGTTAAACTAACTTTACTGCAGTAACCTTACGCTCTGAAAGTCACATGATCACAGAGTGGAAATGTTATTAGAGAAAACACAGTTTCCAGTTTTCATTACTAATGTCTAGAGATTGGAACACTGTCTGTGTAACTTTGCGATTGCAGTAGTTTCACGTTTCATTTTGTTATTTGTTTTTGTTAGTTTGTTGCTGGTTGACATGCAAAGTTGCAAGCACTGTCTAAAGGAGTCTGCTGAAGGTTTCCTCAAGGGGTAATGTAACAGATATTACTGATGTTCCATATGTTTTGTTTGTAAATGATACTTCCTCAGTGCATGTCGATAATAAACAAATTCAATGTGGAAGTAGCTGAATATAGAGCCATCAATACAATGTGCCATTTAAAACTCTATCTGAATAAGAGGCCTACAGCCACAGAGTAATAGCGAGAGCTTTTAAGCTGCATGTCAAGCTGGAACTTCAGATGTTTTGAAGGATCCAACTAGGAAAATGCATTAACGGAGTTTTAAAAATAGTGCTGTTAATTATTCATTGCATTAGTGTATTATTAACATGTTAACATTGTCACTGATCCACGCATACCAGCACCACACTAACACAGCACCACCACATCAGTGTCACTGCAGTGCAGAATGATCCACCACCAAAATAATAGCTGTTCTGTGTGGGTCCTGACCACTGAAGATAAAGGTGAGTGGAGGCTAATAAAGTATACAGAGAAACAGATGAACGACAGTCTGTACAAAGTGCACCTATATGGTCAGTGGAGCCAAATGGACAATGAGTGTAAATACAAAGTATGTGTACCTAATGAAGTGGCCAAGGAGTGTAAATTCTACAAAATTAAGTGTACATGCAGTAATTTAACAATGGGCTACACAATGAGTGTAAATACAAAGTATGTGTACCTAATGAAGTGGCCAAGGAGTGTAAATTCCACAAAATTAAGTGTACATGCAGTAATTTAACAATGGGCTACACAGCCTCTGATCAATTATACAGGGGCAGCATATTCAATGAAGCAGATTTCCCACTCATCTCAAATATAATCATGACATGTTTAATGTACGGTGGCCCTGTGTTACATTAGCTACAACACTAATGTAGCTAATAAACACTTGACACACATACAGTATCATGGTCTCTAAACCACCTTAATCACCTGTATTTCATCCAATTCAAAGCACTTTATCAAGTTTACCAAATTTACCCAAATTTTACCTTTATTTTACTCCTAAATTTGACCTTTATTTACTTCTAACATTTATCTACATTTTACTCCCAAATGTACATATTTTTAGTCCAAAATGTATTTTTACTCCCAAATTTCACAGATTTGGCTAATAAATTTTACCTTTTTACTCCCAGATTTAACATAATTTAATCCCAAATTTGATCTATTTCACTCCCTCATTTGACATATTTTTAATCTCAAGTTTGACCTAATTTTTACTCCCAAATTTCACATATTTTTATTCCCAAATGTTTCCTACTTATTATTACAATAATTTACTTTTTTTTTCTCCCCAATTTTACCTTTGTTGACACCCCAAATTTAACTATCTACAACTGCTATGCATAACTAATGAAATAAATTTCAGACCTTTAACATTTTACCTGACTGACTACATTAAGAGGAAAAAGGAAGATTATGTGAATCTTATGTTTAATTGATTCATTGCTTTAAGATAAAAATGACTGTGGAGAGATTTGGAGAAGTAGTAGTATCCTGACCTCTCAGTCACTATCCATTTAATCACTGTTCTGATATCAAATGCTACTGACTGACAAACTATCAATTACTGCATGTTATAGAATTTCGGCTAGTTCTTTCCTACTTTCCAAGTGATAATGCAAAAGTCCATTCAATGTACTGACAGCTGAAACAGAACTGTCAGGTTTGGTTTTGTATGTGCCCTCGCCCTCTTCAAATGAAATCAATTTTAGGAAATGTCAACCTCTCTCTATATTACAGCTTGGATTATCTGTCTGTGCATGTTAACAGTGTGCCTGACATTTAACTTTATTTGTATCAGTTAGACAGATTGGCTCTCCTTGTCTCAGTGCAGCCAACTCAGGTGCTCCTGTAGCCCTTAGGAACATCGATCCTGGAGCAGACATGCCAGGCGTAACTGCAGAGGTGACGTTTTGGTTGTGTCCTGAATACTGAAATTACAATTCAGACTCTCATGGTCATTTACACGCATATGCTTAAGGAGTTCTTTGACTACTACAGTTTACAGAGGCAAAGTGATAAAACATTAGATTTAACAAAGTTATGTCAATTTAAACATAACAAAGATGCTGTTATTTTCTTTATGTAAATTAACTATAGTATTACTGTAGGACTTAATGTTGCACCTGTACAAATGTGACAGTACACCTGTACAATCAGTCGTAATGTACAATACTACTAGACAATTCTAGTGCATCTTTAAAATTTAGAATATGGTGAATATGGTGTTCATAGTCTAATTCACACCTGTAAACTGTCATATATTTTATATTTATACACATAAAATGATATTTCAAGCTTATAGCTCATGAAAATCAAAAATCCAGAATTCAAATGATTACAATACTTCATTTTGAGTTACAAATCAAACATGAACATTGTGTATAATAAATATAAAATACACAGAGTTTACGTTTTAAATTAAATTATGAACAAAAATTAACTTGTTCATTATATAATATTTTGGAGATGTAATATATTTCACTTAAAAATAGCACTAAAAATCTGATTTTCATTTGACTTTTTCAGTTTCCCACATAATTTGAGCTCATTTGAACTTGACATTGTATGAAAAGTTTATGATGATTGGACTAATAGAAATGCTCCATGCTTCTGAAATGCTTCTGGCCAAATTTCATTTAGTTCAAAATGCAGCTGCTTGGGTTTTAGCTAATACTATACTTAGGATTGATTTTAAAATATGTGAACACTTAATCTCCCAGAACATTACTAGATCATTGAGATACACCAGTAGAAGATTTCTCATTACCCCTCAAATTAAACTGAAGTGAAAGGGTGAATGTGCCTTTGCAGTTTACCCTCCTAAGCTGTGGAATCTTCTTCCATCTCATATTAGACTCTCTGAGTCCATATCTTCTTTTAAAAATGTTTAAAAACCTAATTTCATTACTGAACTTTTGAATATGATTGTAAGTGATGTCCTTTCTCTTTGTCTGTGTTTAATCTCTATTTTATTTACTTTGTTTTCTTTATATTTTCTGTATTATTTTATTTCATTTAAATTTAATTTTAATTGTTTATTGTAAAGGACTTTGTAGCATTTGCTTTGAAAAGTGTTATATAAATAAAGTTTACTTACTTACTCCACAGGTGCTATGAATAAAGTCTGTTTACATAAACTTACATTGAAAGTAAAGAACACTATGGTCCTCTGCAGTAAAGTAAATTTTATATATATATATATATATATATATATATATATATATATATATATATATATATATATATATTATATATATATATATATATATATATATATATATATATATACAGAAGTAAAATGTTTATGGACAAAGTATTATTTGAGTGTAGAAGTATAGCCATCGATATAAAAAAAAATGTAAGCCAAACTTAAACAAAATATTAATAAATGGAAGCAGAAGTGTAAGTTCTGCAATAAAAATTTAATGCATCAGCGCTAATCAGTAATACTACGTCATTCATTCATTTGGCTTCCTGGCAAATCACAAGTTGCTATTCAACTTTAAAAAGACACAATTTGCATCAGCTTTATTGCAGGCACTCTATGTCACCATCTTCCTCCTTCCTCCCCAATGTCACCAGGTTGGCCCTGGTCTTGTTGCACAGGGGGGTGGCTCCACCTCTGCTGTCCATCTGTCTGGCAGTGTCTGGTCTAGATCAAATGCTGCAGACCTGGGCTGCAGCCAGGTCCTACGCCAAAAACCCTAAAATATTTAATACAGTGTACGTACATTTAGCAGTTTTAACTTTTAGTCCAAATGTTTATAAAATAAAAGTTTGTATTCAGTTTTTATTAGATGTTTAGATGTTACATTCGCTGTTATGCTAATTTTAGTTGTTGGACATGAATAGGTTAAACGTTTATAGATGAAAATCTATGTGCAGCTGTTCTAGATAAGAATAAATTATATTTTTGTGGTACATATTAATACATAATAGCATGTTGTCAGTTTCAGAAATGACCATATGCTTTTCTCTGCTCTAACATCACCTTGGCATTAACTTCAGTTTGTTTATGATGAAGTCTTCCCTTAAATTTTAACTTCTTCTCCAAGTGGATGAAATGCAAGTAGGCCATTTGAATTCAAACCTCATTATGTCCTGGAACATACAGATAGAGAGAGGTCCAATTTGCATTTAGATTGTTTCAGGAGAAGTAAATTAATCAACACTTTTCACACACACACACACACACACACACACACGCACACACACATATACACACACACACACAGGTAAAAATCACTTTTCTTTGTCACTGCTTTCACTCAAACACTTCCATTTCCAGAAAATGATGTTGAGAGTGGTTCTTCTGAGACCTGGTCTTCAACACACTGGGCAATGAGGAGACTACATGGGATGAGGTGGTTCTTTCTGCCAGTGGAACTCTAAGACTACCAGGACATTTTAGAGCACTTTATGCTTCTCTCTGCTGACAAGCTTTATGGAGATGTGGATTTCATTTATCTAACAGGACTTGGCACTACCCGCACTGCCAAAAATACCAACACCTGCTTTAATAACCACAGTATCACTGTGCTGGGCAGTAAACTCACCTGACCTAAACCTCACAAAGCGTCTATGAGCTATTGTCAAGAGGAAGATGAGAGTCATCAGACCCAACAATGTAGATGAGCTGAAGGCCACTATTAAAGTAACCTGAGTTTCCATAACATCTCAATAGTGCCACAGGCTGATCACCTCCATTCCACACTACACTGATATAGTAATGCATGCAAAAGGAGCCCCAACCAAGTACTGAGTGTATATAGTGTACATACTTTCAGTAGAACAGCATTTATGTATTAAAACATTTATTTGAAATGGTTTTATTTAATAATATATATATTTTTGGAGATACTGACTTTTGGATTTTCATTGGCTGTACAACACTTGAAATTGACACGCTGTGTGTAATGAATCTATACAATATATGCTTTTCACTTTTTGAATTGAATTACTGAAATAAATTAACTGTTCAATGATATTCTAATTTTTTTTAATTCACCTGTATATTCAGACTGCCCAAATCCCATTTCTGGTCTATATAGATTGTATTCAGATTGATTTTTGGTAGTTCAGAAAGTCAAAAACCACAAAAAATCCCAATCTGATCCAAGTCACATTTGGAGGTGATTTAAAATGTTACTACAGTCAGACGTGTATAAATCCATCTCAGTCTGGGCACTTTGGATGATCAAATCAGATTTCACTTCACTAACAAAGAATGGCACATCAAATCCAGAGTGACAGAAGTGCAGGGATCCAAAAAGTGCCACAAAGGGTCAGGTTCTAGGTTGTGAAAATTCTCCAGCCTACTGACAGAAATCTGCCCTACACAAGCTTAAAACTAACCCAAAATCTAAAAAGTCCAATCACAGATGTTTGAGAAGTTATAATTGTTTTTATTTCTCTTAAATCTTATTTTAGTCTTACACTAATCTATATTTTCAGATCCCTCCACTGGGGTCTTCTAATATTAGAAAGTCTACCTAAGGCATCTCCAACACTTCTATTGTTCTACAGTGTGACTATAAATTATATATAAGTTTAATTATAAGTTACTAAGAGTTTTTGTCCAAAAACCAAAGTGTATTAAAATAATACCTCAACTTTGTGGGAAAACTGTGAATCTGGCAACTCTGCAGCCACATCACCAGTGTGTCTGTAATTACTGCCATCTTCACTGTTACCACAGAAACCCAAACAGACAGACTTGTGATGTGTGGACAGACAAATCAGATCTGATCACTTACTAATAACAGTGTGAACAGTCATCTCAGCACATCTGATCTGAGAAACTAATCTGATTTACCTGCTGTGTGAACACAGCCTAGCAGAGGAATGTAACAGCCTGCATTCATAGAGAAAGGTCACTGATCAGAACTGAGAACATACCCAGTAAATTGAACTTTGTAGCTCACTTCTGGCTGCTTGGGCCCAGGTAACAGAGAACGTTATATGTTACATTTTAAAAAGTTTCCAGGTAAGTTAGTCTGGAACATAATGTTTTGTTCTTTTTAATTCTACAGCTTTAACTTTGTATTTCTTACTTTGTAAAGTACTTTGAATGACTGTGGTGTACACGTTTAACAAAAAGGTTCTATATAGTACCAGAAAGGGGTTCTTTGGCTTGTAACAATAGAACCTTTATGGGGCTATAAAGAACTATGTTTTGTTTTGTTCAGATGTGTTTTAAATTTAATAGAAAATTAAAATGTAAACAGTTTAAAGTTGTATTGCTGAGCTCACTTCACTAAATGAAATATTATACGAACAATTAACTGTATTTATTGAGTTAATTCAACTAATTTAAACAATATAACTTCAGTCAATGTATCAAATGGTATTATCCATGCAGTATTATTATTATTATTATTATTATTATTATTATTATTATTATTATTATTATTATTATTATTGCTGTTGTTGTTGTTGTATTTTATAATAATAATAATGATAATAGTATTTATTTATTTTTTATTTATTTTATTAATATTGATGCTGTTGTATATGAGTCCACAACAAAATAAATCAGTACACACTGGACATCATATAACCAAAAAATTAACCAAATCATAAACCACCAAAAAAGGCATAATGTGAATAATACAAATACACAGAAACCTTTCCTGACCTGTAAAGAACCCTTTAAACATTAAGAAAGTTTTTTTTTATTGTTCATGGTTCTATACAGAACGGACACCTTTACCAAATATAAGAGTGTACAGAAGGTGATATATAAATACATTTTCCATTTTTTTTTTCTTAAAATAACTAAATAAGACCCATGTAATACAGAAATGCTCAGATTACACTGATCCTTTAGTATTGACTTTTTCTGCAGATATAGTGACGTCCCTTGGGAGTGAGATGTATGTGGACGTGAATGATTAATCGATTCCAGCTGATTGTTAGCCATCTCTCTCTCTCCGTCTGTCAGAGCTTTGAAAGGTGCCCTTGGTTTATGCCTACAGGTGTTTGGCAAGGCTGAGGTCGAGATGAGTGGTGACAAGTGATCCAACATACGCTGATCCATTTGGATGGCAGATGGGATGAATGTGTATCACCTGCCACAGTGTTATGTGTGACAATAAGAGGTTAGTTTGTAAGGCAGGGGAGCACCACAGAAGGCTGCCACCAAGAACAGAGGTTGAGAGATTGTCAAGCAGTGTGACTGATGGGAAGGTTTAGACGTCTATGAGACAACATCTGGACATCGACTGTATATCTCCAACATGAGTTACATCTCTTTAGGAAGTGATTCAGCGCATCATGAGATGGCAAATCAAGTCAGTTTTGTTTGTTTTAGCAGTCTGTTTGAACTGAAAATTGGCCTATATTACACAGTAGTTAAATACAGACTAATACATATTACTCGTACTAATACATACACATAAATTAGATTTGATTTTTGTGATTTGACATCACATTTGACACATCTGTGCAGTGAAACACACTAGTGAACACACTAGACTGTGAGAACATATGCTTGAAGTGGTGCACAGCCATATCCATGGCACTCTGGGAGCAATTGATGGTTAGGTGCCTTGCTCAAGGGCACTTCAGTCATGACCTGCCCAGGGATTGAACCAGCAACGTTCTGTTCACAAGACCAGATTCCTAACCACCAGGTCATGGCTGCCCCCATCTAATTCCACAAATGATGCTGTTGAATTGACAGGCTAATACATCACAGTCCACTGACATGTATTGCAGGACTACCTGCATTCTTATTGCAGATTAAAATAACTGTGATATAAATTTTGACAACATCATTAAGGTGGTTTCTTTCATTTTTTTTTTTAAACCACCTGTTCTAGGACTTCAGCATTCATGCAGAAAGAAGACGAAAAAACTTTGACACTACAACACAAAAGTGGTTTATTTCCTGAAGAGGCCCAACTCCAATTTAAAACACATCACCTTGGATGGGCTGTTCACTTCAGTGTATTTGAAGCGTAACGTCTGAGCTGATTTAAATGCATGCCCTTTGGACTTAATAATGTACCATTTCTATAGCTTAATGGAACTATTTATATGCTCCTATCCTAGGCTCTACAATGATGCTCTCAGGAGATTCTGACATTCTGTTAATGAACTACACTCTCTTTCTCTCTCTTTCTCTCTCTCTCTCATATATGTATATATAGTCTTCTGTATTCACTGTGGGCTTGAGATACAATTGCTAACTGTGAAGCTGTGCGTGGGCAAAGAAAGGCCTTCAACTTCAATTCAATGAGACCATTAAAGCATACTATGAAATGACAGGTATTATATTTATACCTGTTTTAGAAACATGGCTCACATCTTTCAACTATACATGTAATCTTTATTTATGGCATGTTTGAGTTAAGGACACATTAGTAACCAATGATTTACAGGTAGTGTAAAACCATTTCAGCAACCACTGAACCCTTATGTACTTAATAATGTTAATGTCCCTCATGAGGTTTCTTACAAATATAGTGATGGTTTTTTAGTCTTCTGCTAATCTCAAAATAGGGGAATGGACAAACAAACAGATACTGTATGTTTGTTGTTTCCCTGTTCACAGACTTGGTACAAGTGGGGGGCAGCCATGGCCTAGTGGTTAAGGATCTGGTCTTGTGACCTGAAGGTTGCCAGTTCGATCCCCGGGCAGGTCATGACTGAAGTGCCCTTGAGCAAGGCACCTAATCCCCAATTGTAAGTGGATAAAAGCATCTGCTAAATGCCTCAAATGTAAATGTAAATGGTTCCAACTCCTTGGATACTTTGCCACTCCACCCATCACATCCAGCCTCAGCAGAACTACATCACCCAGAATCCCTGGAGTGATCAGGTTTATCACATGACTCAGAGTGCAGCTGTATCTCATTGTCTCCAGACTAACTGGGTTATATAAGCTAAGCTGTTGTTATTTTTGTTCCTTAACACATTCACTAGTCAACCTGGTCTTTGTATTTTCCTTGTTCAGTTCTGTTTCCTGATCTGCCCTGTTTAGCATATCTTTAGTTTTGTTTCCCTTCTCTTATCTTCACTTATCTTCTGTTCTGTTTGTTTTTGCCTGTCCTGTTTATTGTTTCCTTTTAGCCCATAGCCTTCTTGTTCCTTTACATCTTTTGTTATAGCTGTTGTAGTTATTGTTTTTCATATAGTTATGGAGGTCAAATTAGCTCGAGAACCCCATGATCGTTCTGGCTCAAAAAGCAAGAATCCTCAGTGTGGTCCTGGATGACCAGTTATCCTTTTCTACTGACATCGCAAACTTGTCGTAGTCATAAAGTTTCCTCCTCTTCAACATTAAATGGATCGAACTCTGTCTAACTCAGGATGCAAACCAGGTGATTGTCAAGTCTTTTGTCATCTCAAGGCTTGACTACTGCAACTTGCTCCTGGATGGTCTTCCTATGTGAGCCATCAGGCTCCTGCAGCTGATTTAGAATGCAGCTGCTTGGCTGATCTTCAATCAGCTTAAGTTTTCTCTTGTCACGTCACTTATGCGTTCACTTCACTAGCTTTCTGTAGTTGCCCGCATCAGATTCAAAACCCTGATGCTTGCCTACAAAGCAAAAAAAAATGACCAGCCCCTCACTACATAATGGCAATAGTCAAGTCTAGAGCTGCACATCAATCACTTTGAGGTTCATGTACAGCTCGGCTTGACCCTCCATCCTTCAAAACATGTGGAAGACTAGCATCAAGACTCTTCTCTGTTCTAGCACTCAGGTGGTGGAACAAACTCCCATTGACTGTTCTAACAGCAGAGTCCCTCACAGTCTTCACACACAGACTGAAGAGCATCTCTTTGTCTAGTACTTTAGTGAGCACTAAAACACTTATAATAATGCATTGTAAAGCTCTTATATTGTGTATAATTATGTATCTTACCTTCTTTCTAGGTATTAGTGATAGTTTTGTTCTGACAGTGTCTGAACTGAAGAGTAATTTAGACTCTAACCTGTCTGTACTAGCTTTGATAATTATCTTAATGTAAACAAAGCACTGTTGTAGATCACTCTGTAAAAGGACATCTGCCAAATGCTGTAAATGTATTTATTCTCTGCTGTTCTTGTACTACTTTTTTTTGGATCATACATTTGGTTTCTTAGCTATTCTTGAGTTTTTGACCTCTTGTCTATTCTCTGGATTACATTTATTGATTGCCCTGTTATTAAAGCTTTGAGTATCTTTCTCCTTACTTGTGCTATGTGTCAATGTGCCCTGAGTACTGACTCTTGCTTACAAGCTTTATACATGTTCTCTTTCAGGAAAGAAGAGAAAGCTTTTAGGAATAAAATGTTGCTGTGGTATGAAAAGTCATGGACCTCTGTTTTTTACACATTATGAGTACTTTTTCAACATGTAATGATCAATGGACTAACACAAATGATCCAAAGGTGCTGTAGTGAAATGTTCCCCTAATTTTGCGCCTTGTACTGAAAAGAATCTGCGTAATATTCGTCTATGATAGACACCAAACTCTGGTCCAGGCTTTCATATCATCCTGTTTAGACAGTAACTAACTTCTCATTGACCTCCCTAACAAAATCATTCACACTCTTCAGTTCACAATTAATCTCTGCTGCTCATATTAGCCCAATTCTGCTTGGCTTCATGATCCATGTCGCATTCAGTTTAAACTCCTGCTTACATACAAATCTCTCCCTGGTGTAGCACTGGCGTATGTAGCCAAGTTTCTGCATCCTTACTACCCTTCTCCAACACTTAGGTCCTCAGATTCTAGTCTGGTGATTGTTCCCAAGTTCAATCTAGTCACTGTGGGGGAGCTGATCCTTCAGTGTCATGGCCCTCAAACTACACCTTACCACAGTCCATTAGAGACTGCCCCACTCTAACCTCCTGCTCTCTCTTCAGTTTCATTCTTCTGCTCTATGATTTTTTTGCTCCCTCTGTGACACATCCCTGGATTTGAGAAAGGCGATATATAATAATAATTATTATAATTACTATTATTATTATTTATTAGTATTAATGATAGCAGTATTTTGATTATTATTAATTTGGAATAATAAAATTGTTGGGAAAAGCTGTTTTAAATAGTTTTAATAAGCATATTGTTATAAAATTAATAATAAAAAAATAGGTTTGCTGTGAAATGACCAGTTCCATTGCCTTTGCTTTGAAAAACTGGCAGTTGACATGGCTGATTAGAGGAGCTTAGGCCAAATAAAAAAAAACAATTGGTGATCATCCCCGCCCGACCATCTAAAAAGCACCCAACCTTTTTTTTTTTTTTTTTAACACAAAAAAGTCTGTCTAGTCTAGTCTAGTCTAGTCTGGACTAGAATCATTCAAATTTCGCGCTATTCAAATTTACACCTGCTAGCTCGCTAGCTGGGACTGGCGCGAGGCTAGTGTGAAGTGTGTCCGCCTGTG
>BRDA01054457.1:521-34425 GCA_036984385.1 Crenuchus spilurus | reverse complement strand
TGAAATGTGTTTTGGGGGATAAAGTTCATTTTCTAGGCAAATATTGACTTTGCAATTAATTGCTGTTAAGCTGATCACTCTTTATAACATTGTGGGGTATATGCAAATTGCCATTATAAAAACTGAAGAAGTAGACTTTGTGTACATTGATGTTAGAGTCATTCTCAAAACTTTTGGCCATGACTATACACATTCATACACACACCAGTGTCATTTTAGAGTAGCCAATCCACCTGATCTCCATGTTTTTGGACTGTGGGAGGAAACCGGAGTCCCCGGAGGAAATCCACGCAGACACGGGGAGAACATGGAAACTCTGCTCAGATGGGGACTTGAACACAAGACCTCAGAGCTGAGAGGTGAACGTGCTAACCTCTAAGCCACCGTGCTGCCCAAAGGATGTCAATAACGGACAAGGCTTTATTCCAAAAGCAAAACAAAACAGACTGCAGCTGTGATAACTCAAACTTGATTTGACGAAGACAAACATGACTTGGTGTGACAAACAAAGACTCAAAAATTCTGGAAACAATAGCAAACAATGATGGGCACATAATGAGACAGCAAAGCTGCGTGATGACTGACATAATGGGGCAGGCGAGGGTGGAGACAACACGTGAACCAGAAACATGGTCGAGGTAAACAGAGAGCACATTGAAGTATGTAACCAGAAAGCATGTGACAGGACAGAGGTTGGGCCAGGGACATGGCAGGGGCGGGAGGGTTACAATTACTCAAACTCAAATAAAATTACTAAAAAAAAAGAAATTTTGAAAACTGAAATTTGAGAATCTGGCATACAGATTTCCATGAACTATAAGTTGTACTAATCAACATTCAAACAGGGTTCAAAAAGGCTTGAAATATCACACCATTAGTATTGAACATAAAATATGACAGTTTTACCTTTTGAATTAAATTTAATAAACAATAAACTTTTCTACTGTATTGTAATTTGTTGATGTGACACTGTAGACAGGCAACTAACATTGAACTATGATTTTGTATATAATTGAACATACAAAATAAACACCACAATTGACAGATGAGTTGACTTCACTATGTTTCAGCAGAGAACTCAGCAAATTATGCTGGACCCAGCTGTCCAGAACCAGAGCTGAAGAACCCTGGTGTAGATTAACATAGTTTCATAATCTGTAGACAATCTAAATAGGACTTCCAAAATAAAGTGTGTAAAAATGTAATATATTGGTATTGGATTGGGAACCAATTTTCTCATATTGCTTCTTTTTAGATATAACAGATATGACTTGCCTTTACACCTGTATATATGCCACATCAGATTCTGTCCCTCAAACAAACATCCATAGCAAAATACAAAGTGTACTTTCCTTACTTTAAAGAGAATGACAATGACATTTCTTTTCAGAGGTTTCTCACATTCATTAATATGAAAAAGAGACAAATATTAATGGTTACAGTTACTGATCTCCAAATTGGACATACTAGCATTTTTGCTTTAGAATTTTTTTTCTGTTTATGCATCATTGTGGCCATGAAAAAATGACAGACATCCCTGAAGAATGAGGTCTGAGTCTACAGCAGTATAAGAATGCAGGTGATATAATATTCAAGACCACGTCTGGTGAGAAATTTGATGTAAGAAAGAATTGCTAGCTGATTGGAGATATCCTAAGACATTACTCAGACGTATTTCTGGGGCAAAAAATAGTCTCACTGCCGATCTAGGAAAGAAAGTAAGCACTGTAGCCAAATTCCATCTGTGCAGGACAGAGTGCTTATTTTGTCCTCCTGTAAGTAGAGGTTAAGTGGGATGTGTAGTGGAGGATAAGCTGAGCTGCAGGGTTGGAGTCTGGGGGGAATACAGCTGCTCGGCTGCTGTGCTGGTGAGTTAGAGACAAGCTGTCACATTTTTTCCTCAACATCAGCTGAACAAAAAGAAAGCAATTTGCAAAGGCCCAGAAGACTTTTTAAATGATTATTGAGCCATAATGTGTGATATTTTTGAGTGCCATAAGTGATTTTGTGAACAAGTGATTCTGAACAAAGTTGTTATTGACTTTCTGCATAGTTTATGCAGCAACTGCCATCACACTGTTTATTTATTTATTAATTAATTAGTTTGAACTTTTCAACAATCATTATGGAATATGAAGGATCGCATTCTCATGATGTGCATATTTCAAATGTCTCTAATAAAGTACACTGAACTAGTTTATTTGTTAAAACCTTGATGTGAGGATATTGTGGTGGATACTGTTGAGCACTAGTCTGTAATGCAGTATTAATATATATTTATCACTGGGCTGAAGAATTGTCAAAGTACACCATTTAATACTGTACATTATATGAATTATAATAATGTTTTTAGAAGTTTAATCCCTGCTTCTGTCACATTAATGAAAATGTATTTGTTACTTTTCTAACATTATCAATATAAAAAATATTCTATAGCCAATTAAATTGTTTAATTAAGATGTAAAGGTGCACAGCTCGTACGATAATAAAAGCAGAAAACTTATGCATTGAACAAGCTGACCCTTATCTTTATGTTATGTACTGAAGGGCAACATCACTAGCCTAAACTACAAACAAATGAAGTTAACAAGTAAAAGATCTTAACTAGTTTTCATTTAAAAATGTTGCAAACTTATTATAACCTATAACTAGACATTAGACTTGCTAATTTTCAATAATTAAGTAAAATGATCTTACTATACTAGCATGAATACTAAATGAATTGTAATAGTTTTATATAGACCCAAAGCCTAAATAACCCTTGATATTTACAGAAACATCCTTTTAGATTAGACATATAAGTAGAGACAGAATTAATTATTGTAGAGTTTTGGCTTTAACACCAAAGTCCAAGCTCGGCATTGATCTTCAACCAGAGTGCTCTAATTTATGTCATTTTAAATGGCATCATCTCCACTGAGGCATATTGCCCATGTAGATGACCAGGTCAGCAGCAGTATATTCAGTCTGGAAGCAGTGGTGTGACCATTCCAGTCCATGTGAAAGAATGAATCTGTGTATCTGATTGAAAGTATAATAGACCTCTCTGTGACCGGTAGTGGTGGGTGCTAATCTGATGATTGGCTCACTATGCAGTGAGAGTAGCTAAACGGGGTCTAGCTGAGTCACTAATGCTATGGCATAAGGACAGAGTGTGGGCCTGAACTCTGGCAGCCCACCAAGCCTGTCTCAGCTGAAGCAGATGCAAGAGGAGGTGGGTGGGGTGAGAGAGGGCTGAGGGACGAGCAAGGGAAAGATAAATGCCTGCCAAATTTCATTAATAGACACTTTTGGATTTTGCTGATAGGGGAGATGGAGAGCATACTTTGTCTGGATTTTCCCCCCCCCAACCCATCCTCTATTTTCAGACCTTTCAGCTCATTCCTGTTTCATCCTGTGCTGTAAAGAGTGGGAGTATTGGAATGGAAAACATTTATAATATTTAATATCTTCAATGCAGACAGCTGTGTCTCACTTTATCTAGATAGGCTGCTATTGCCCCCTATAGATGACTGACTTATTATCTACAGATGTTAATATTAACAAACTCAGTCTGCAGTGTACAGTTAATGATATTCAGTATAACAGTACTACCTCTTGTGTGAGATTCCTTAAATGTAGTTAGATTTTGGTGCATTTCTATTGGTCCATTCATGACAAAAAGATCAAATAATGTAAATGATTTAAATAAAAAAATCACTGAACACCAATAACCCTGAAATTTTTACAGGTGAATTACTAAAGCACAATAAAAATGCACACTCACAACAAAAGCACTACTGACTTTTCTTTTATTAGATTTTAAATGTAATGACCAAAATCAGGAACCTTTATTTCAGTTAAATAAAATGCAGACTTTTTTCTTTTTAGTTTAGTAGATCAGAGAGAAAATGAGTTTGTTGGAAATCTCCAGGGCGAGTCACTGTTCTTTCATTTTTGCTCCCCTCAGTCTGATTTTATGTCATCTCATCGTTCCTGTTCTGTGAGCTAGAACACAGAAGACACTTCAGGTGAACTGAATGTCCCTTAATTATGAAGAAATACTAAATTGGAAAATTGGAAAAGTTTGAAAACTGATGACTCACATAGGCCAAATGGTATTTCATTTAATTCACACAAGCCAAAGTGTGAATCATTTTCCTTTACTAAAGGACAGTCTAGAAGCTGCATTTACATACTACTGCATCTACAAAAATATTGTGAAAAATTTCATTTGTGATCATAATTGTATATTCAATACACATAAAGTGAGCCAAGACCTCTGTTTATTCAGTTCATAGCTCAAACGTCTTGGCTAGAAATATTTAGAGCTGTTTTTTTCACAATATATTAGTACATCTGAAAATAGGTTTTTGGAAAGTTTATGTTTAGGGCAGATTTAATCAAAATATTGATTTATGACACTCCTACTGTTTTGACACTGTTGTTGTTGAGTTTGTGCTGAACAAAAGAAAGTTTAAAACTCTTGGAAAAAGTAATGACTCAGACTCTCAGACTCGAGGGGGTTAAAACAAAAAGACCTGAAATGTTACATGTAATGAACAGTTACATTTTTTAAATTAAATTATGAACAACAATGAACTTTTTCATGATATTCTAATTTTTTGATGTGGCACAGTACAATGTACAATTTCATGAGATTCCAACATCTGGCCAGACTGAGTAAATCTAAGTAAATAATATTAGCATTAACATTTTCATATATCTAAACAGAGTTAAATTCTGTTTTTCAGATAACATTAGTTATTATAGATTGATAAAGCTTTCCTAAAACTGAGAATATTGCAGAGCAGAAGTTGGATGATAGAAGAAAAATGGATTTCGTTTGAAGATGCTCTTTTCTCATAATCTCCCCCATTCCCCGGGGTGAGGTGGGCCATCGGAGCTGTCACCATCACCACTGTCCGTCACTCTGTCACTGCCTGAGCATGTCACTTTTCTTCTTTTTTGTCTTGGGTGATAAATGTATCATCTTATGCTCTGTGTGTATTCCTCTGTGTAACAGAACCCAGTTAAAATGAAAGAAACTTTGCAGCTTCAAGCCTGTTTTGAGAAAAGGGTAAAATTACATACTACCATTCATTATGACTGTGTAGAATTTATGAGCATTAGTCTGTTCTCACATATTCATTAGAGAACTCTACAAAAATAGCCCTAGAACAGGGGTGTCAAACTCCAGTCCTGGAGGGCCGGATTCCTGCAGAGTTTGGTGATTTCCCTGCTCTGACACTACAATTAAACCTGCTCATTACCTGCTGAGCTGAATCAGGTGTGTTTGATCAGGAAGATCACCAAACTCTGCTGGAATCCGGCCCTCCAGGACCGGAGTTTGACACCCCTGCCCTAGAATATGGGGGGCATTAAGTACAAGTTATTTGTGTTAGTTATATCAACTCAATTAAAATAATTAATAGTAACATTTTAATAACTGCTTTAACTGTTCACATGTCTAAAGTTATTAAATTTACTGTTACTAAAAATACATTGTGTTCTCTGTTCTGAACATGGACTGCTTTTGCCTTTCACTTTGGTGCATTTGTACTTTATGTTGCACCAAAATGTCCCAATATGGTACATTGTAAGTTCACTCTAAACCACTGTGTGCATGAAGTTAAACTCTTAAGTGCCATGTCTCAGTTGTAATCCTACAACAAGGGCTCAGATGTTGATTGTTCATGCTGTTATATATCATCTTAAGATGAAACAGTCATTATGATCCAGCTGTTTCTTTCCACTACAACAGAGAATAGGTTAACACAGTTCACAGAAAGTTGAAAGACTAGCGAAGAGGAAATGCTGCACTAAAAATAGACCCTCTGTTTCTACGAGACTGCATATAGAATTGGTCTCCAGGCCAAAAATGGGTTCTTGCTGTGTTTATTTCTTGGCTTCTGACATTTCACACATCTAAATTAAGAAAACACAAAACTAGCTTGAGCCAGTGTACAATATTTCTGCAACACTTGAGCCATGATTTGATTCTGCTACCACTTTTTAATATAATGGTAATACATATTGTGATGTGGTTGTAGTTTATTACTTTGACTTGAAGAAAAAATTATAATTCAAAGCAAAACTGAGAAGAAAATTGCCTAAAGTAAATGATTTATCATGTTTTTTATGTAATTATTGGTAGATGTATTTAGTGTGATTGAGACCTTTCGGTCTACATTAAATGTAATTTTTTATACTTTATTTGGTGAAATGTATCAAGTATTTGTGCTAAATATAAACACTGCATGCTGTATTATATTCATTGTGATATAAAGAACATTTTAATATTATGAATAAAGGCTACTGCTGTCGAGGCAAACATGTTAATAATTAAAGCCAGCTTCCTCCTCTTTTTGAACTGCTGCTGATACATCAGTGACTTTGGTCGGGTTTTGCCAGACAGGGTCACATATGGTAAAGAATCATAATGCAGGCTGTAGAAAAATAAAGTATTGATAGTTAAACTGCAATAAATGCGAAATTAATATAGATTTCCAACCTACTTAATATATACTGTATGATAAATATTAATTATGAAACAGTAAAATATTGATGCTTGAGCTTTCCATGAATAAGACTTACTTTCAGCTTAAATATCACAATACTACACCATATCAAAAATTTCCCCACCCCTACAAACAATGCATGTAGAATCCATTATATACCGAAACTTCTTATAAGTGTGTTGGTTTAGACCAAGCTAAGTGTCATCCAGACCGTAATGGTGCATTTAAAGGCAGGAAACTACAGACCTCTAAATGTTCAGGCAGACCCGTCCATTAGCAATAAAGTGAAGTGGAATGAGGAGAGAACACTTTCTACTGGCTCACCACCTCCACTGAATCATTCATGTTGCCTTTTTCCCCTCTGGAGCTACATTGTCCTGTTTTTTTGGCTCGTGCATATGCTCTACTTCTTTCATCTCAGTAGGTGCCTGGTTGCTCCGAGTGAACTATGTGCCCACTGGCCGTGTGCACATGTGTGTGTGCTTTTAATTTACTGATTCATCGGCCATTATGCGATCGGTGGCTGACTTTGTCAATTTGAGCTGCTCTGGTGTTAAGAGATTTTATTCGTCCTTGTTATTTTTTGGAGTAACAGTACATGTCTCTCAGTGTTGTTGGTTTTCTCAGTTGTGGTTCCAGTTGATTGATTCAGAAGATTGCTTTTCCCATTACCCCTGCAGCTCCAGGCTGGGAGCAGGCCAGGGCTGTTTATGTGGATGACCACATTGCATCACCTCCACCAGTCTGGCTATGTTTTTGGAAATGTACTGTTTGCATGACTTGCCTCATTCTTTCAGGTGTTTTCTTCTCTCCCAGGCACTGGGTTAGTTCAATACCAGTTTCAATTTCCAGCTGGCTGTATCACCTTGATGGAGTTCACGAATGAAATCAGTCAACTGAATCTTTTTAATTGAAGTGACCAAATGTGAAATGGCAAACCTAAGAGGTTACTTAAACATAATGATGCTATCTTATCAAAACATTATAATGACATTTTTTGAAACCTTGTTACATTATCATACACATCTGGGTCAACCCCAAATTTGCTAAATATGAGACTAATTGTGTTCAACAACAAATTATTTGCAAAATAAATTTGAAATGCACTGATACCTGTGCAGCCCTTTACTCCTTTACTCATCACTGCTCTTTGCTGCAGTGAATTGTTTAAAACACTAGAATTCCCAAACCGATGAAAATTTTCGTCATGATATTAGGGTGTCTGCAGGGGGAAAAGCTGGAAACACCAAATTTCACTTAATAAATTCACAAATAAAACATATTTAGATTTTCAGATTTTTCCAAAATATCTTCTGCTTTTTTATCCTTAATAGATTAGTAATGCCTGACCAAGCCCATCATAGGCCTGAAAACAATCTCCTGAACAGAATCAATAGTAACAGATATCTATAGGTATACATCTTTTCCACCAACATGGAACTGTTTCTGTTTCCATTTGTGCACCTAATTTTTAACCCTTCAGCACTTTTCCACCAACATAAAATGGTTTATGAACCTGAAAAGTTTGTTAACAGCTGGAACCAAAAAATAATAAGTTCTTCAGTGTGAACTGTGATGACAGTCGTGGGGATGTCAAGTTGTAGAGAAAAGATATTCTCAGAGCATGCAGTGTTCTGCTAAAAAAACACAGCATTTGTTGTATGTTTGGTGGTCAGGGGTGACTCTAGAATGTACAGACTTGAGGGCTTAACATTTTTTGGTGGGGAAAATATGCTCAGCTATTGGAGTCTCTCTCACAGACATGTCTGCTTATTTAAGCTCCTATCACAGGACTCTTAAAATATATTTTGATTCAAACTATATATATTCAAAAAGTAGACCCTTTAAGGTTTCCAGGGTATGTTTAGTTTTGTTTCTAGAATAAAAGTGTTTTTGAGGAATTTCATTAATATGCCGCCGACTCCAGAGGGTTAAGAATAATATTAACCAGATTGTTCACTGCAACAGGATTGTGTCAGGAAGATGTGTTAAAAATATTTGCTAAGAAAAAACATCAAGAACAGAAAGACTTTCCACAATATGTAAAGTCTGATTCAGAGTAATTCAGCAGAGCTGTGTGGACTGATTTCTCATGATTTGAGTTGCATGGTGATGGACATAAAGGAGTGAAAATAAAGGAGTGAATGTGTCTCTACTACATTTAAACATGTATGTAGAGGTGTTATGGATGTCTCAGCTGCTGGAACTAGTGAGCTACTTCACCATGAAAAGTCAATTAAGGCTAAGTACATGAAGATAGAAAGCTCGCTTGCCACCAATGAAAAGTTGTTTTTGAAAGAGGAATGAACATGTTATTTTTCAACAAGAAACTGTTCCTGCTCACACTACCAACATGAGAATGATTTGAGAAATAGTACATCAGGCTCATGTTATGTCCTGGCCAGAGTCCAGATTGTAAGTCTATAGAAAATAGTTGTTCTCATATTTAACACAAACCAGTCAGGAAAGAGTTTTCAACTAATCATAAATTGTTTAGTCATTAACACTCTTCTTTCTTCAGCTTACCCTCAAGGCTTAAACATGTAAAGAAGTCAAAAGGAAAGGCTATCCCATACTAGGTTTCTTTATGTACTGTATATATACATATAATCCACAGCACATGCCATGGGTGCATTTCATTGTTTAGCATGTAGTAAGGTGTGAAAATGGCTGTGATGAGTTCACATTACTGATCATATACCGCTAAAGGAAAGCTTTGTGTTATAAAAGAAGCTGAAAAAAATAAAGCAAGGCTGCAAGAAATTAATAACAATCACCGGGTTTTGCGCCCAAAAAGCAAAATATCCAAAGTTGGAAAAATGGCTCTGTGATTACGTGGAAGAGGCAATTTGGGTGTAACTAGTGACTAGTGAAATGTGCTAACTGAAAGCTCTCACATTAGTGAGAGAACTAGGTGTTACAGGTTTCAAGGCCAGTTGTGGCTGGAATTAACTTTCTTTTTTACAAATGTTCCCTTTTAAAGTTAGGGTGCGCGGATAATTCGCAAAAATACGGTATTTCTTTAAATGATCTACTGTAATTTCCTGACTAGATATTTTCTGTTAGGACCATTAAAAGCTCAATGCTTTGAAATTTTGGGTTTGGTCCATTTCTTTTGCACAGGACTGTGTATAAAGTATTTTACAAAGGTTTTATGTTTCTGTTAAAGCTTCATAAAGTTGTTATTTCTGATAAATTTTGTGATGATGATCCTTAAAATGAAAACTTTGACATGGCCACTGATTTTACATTCTACATAAATTTAACAGCTTTTCAACAGATTGCTGGAAAGCGTTTAGAGCATTCTGCCTCCAACATTACTGCTGTTCAGTGATCTTAATAATGAACTAATGAAACCCACTGCATGCCTGTCCAATTATCTCCTTTATATACTGCATATTTTATTGGGGGGGAAACACAGCTCTTGGTGGTGAAATGTGGAAATAATGCCAACTTCAGAGGGTGCAAATGAAAAATGGCCTTCTGATTTCAAATTCCCTGTGGATGCTTAGAGATCATTACAAATCCTTAATTATCTGGTTTGTCGCATTTAATCAGTTTCCTCCAGTAGAGCTGTGCAGGCTGTTGACACGTTACTTTCTTTCTTTTTGTCACTAGATAGGCCAGGCATTTCAGTAATTGCCATAATCCAATAAGATCAATAAGGGGGGGAGTAATTAATTCATCAGAGATGGTGGAGGCTCAAAGTAAATTCCCCTTTATATTCAGTCATTAGGCACAGTCATACTACAAAGCTCCACGACAGATATTATTCTTCTCTGTTACATCAGATTTCAAATTTGTGTTGGCATAGCACGATTAGGCATTGAACATTAGTGTGTAAATTAAGTATGAAAATGTCACTTCCATTATCTCCATGAACCACAGCATAGTGCGCACACTGTACTTTTCACACATTTAAAAACAACTTCCATCTGCATTTCATAGGCATTTATTTACAACTGGATGTGTAGCTGCATCTCTGTCATTAGTGGTAATTGATTCAAACAGCACTTGACCCTGCAGGAGTGAGGGAAACAGGGGTATGGAGTAAATAGTAAAAATGCTAATAGCCCAGATTTTAGACATCTGCATAGATGCCCACTATTTGCATTGTGTTATTAAACTGGTTCACATGAATAATAAATGGTTTTATTTGTACTTAGCTTTGGCAGGGTATGATGATGAATGATTGTTACACTTATATAGCGCCTTTCTCAAACCCAAGGACGCTTCACAATCAACACACTCCATTTACACACACCCAATCACACTCACTGGCGAGAAGCTGCAGCCAATTGCGCACACCGTACTCTCAACCGGAAGTGACCGTCCACCTGGAGGACTGCATCGAGCACTAGGGGGATCACCCAGGACAGAGTGCCAACCATATCTGGGCATATATACATACATACATACATACACAGATATACACATTCATAGACACACACACACACCAGGGTAATTTTTTTAGAGTAGCCAATTCACCTGATCTCCATGTTTTTGGACTGTGGGAGGAAACATGGAAACTCCACTCAGATGCGGACTTGAACCCAAGACCTCAGCGCTGAGAGGCGAACGTGCTAACCACTAAGCCACCGTGCCGCCTTGTTACACTCTTGTTGCACCAATAATGGCATCCTAATTCTAAATGTGTAATAAAGATGAGAGAATAAATAAAAGTGCTGTTTTCACAAGCTCAGAGACATTATTGACCTTGTGGGTCATCAAAAACCATGGTGCTAGTATAGATAAAGGCCAGACTGTACAGTTCTTCTATATGCAAACAGACGTTCTTAGACTGATTTTGTAATCAGTTTCTCCATACCAGTGCCAAGTCAATCCAAGAGAATTTTCAGCTGAAATTTGCCTTGTAATGTTACAAATTTGACTTTCATAATTTGACTTTTAACAATAAATATGGGCCCCAAGTGGCTCAGAGAAATAAGGCGCTGTCATTATGATCTGAGGATTGTAATTTTGAATCACAGGTCATGCTGCTTTCCATCAGCAGCCAGGGCCAAAGAAAGCAAAAATCTGTGCTCTCTCTGGCCAGGTAAGATGACACTCTTTCCCCAGCTCTACTAAGTAATGTTGGCTGGCTCAGGAGTCTGTTAGGCAATCCATCAGAAGTTGGGATCCCGCGCTTTCATCCAAGTATGTTGGCTGCCCGACGGCGATGTATTAGAAGCAGATGGAAAAGAGGTGGTGACTTGACTTCACATGCATCGGAGGAGGCTTGTGTTGGTGTGCACCCTCCTAGATTCAGGGACACTACAAGTGATAGGGAGAGTCAATGAATGGGCGTGGTGATTGGCTACCAAACACATTGGGGAGAAAATCGAGTTTAAAAAAATTATAATAATCAATAAATATTCCTAAGTGAAAGGTCTGTGGACTAGAGCCTTTACATTTTTGTTCAAACTTTTTCATTATATTTCAATTTTTGGGTATAATAAACCTATAATATTTTTTGTTATATATTTTTCTTTGTTCCCTTTAAACAGAAGAAGTGCAGACTGTTTACAGTTTATTTACAATAGGAATGTGGGAATGCTTCTATGATGCTAATTCCTGTGGAAGAATAATTGATTATTTTCCTTTGGTAATTAGTGTGTAAGAAGCATCTATCTGAGATTTTCTGGAAGCGTCCCAACATCATCTTTATATCTCTCACTGCTCTTAATGTTCTGCTTTACTCCTGACCTCTCTCTTTCTCTCTTTCACTTCTGTCTTGTTCTCTTTCTCCATCACTCCCGTCTCACTGAGTCAGTACTAAGCGTTACTTAAATAACAGGAAGCGGCAGAGTGAGGCGGAATTTATTATTTACCAGGGTCCTTCTGGGAGATGGGAAGTGACACACAACCACAGCACTGTAGGGTGCCCAAAGACCGCTCAGGGATAACGAAGAGTCACATGACCTGTTCGGCTCTATTTTTACCACCACGGCTCGCCGCGTGCCCTAAGGAGATGATGTTTTTAAAGTCAGCACAGTAGCTGTGATGTTATCTCACGAGGCACATAATACTGATTAAAAAAAAGTACGATGGTTGTGATTTTGCCCCCATTCACTTATTTTTCTCAGTTTTGTTTAAGAGGGTGAGCATACACTGTCAAAATTTTGCACACATCTTGGGTTTTCAAAATGTTTTAGTTTGCATAAAACTAAAAATATTAAAGACTTTGTGTAATTTTTGTAATAGTACTCGACTACAAATATTATACAGATACTATACAAAGCCAGGCATGCTACCGTTTTGCCAATTTTTGATTCCACTTCTGTTTATAAGCTATACATTACAGCATCAGTGTCTGCCTGATTTATTAATAAAGACAAACTCCTGATATAAAATATGTATTTAAAATTAAATTACATTTAAAACAGGCACCGCTCTAGTGGAGAAAGGTACCATATAGAATCCAACTGATGTGTAATATGACAAAAATGCTGTAAAAGAGACAAAGTTTGTGTCTGCTAGCATGTCCATGAAAACATTGAGATTTTGTCACACACACTCATTGAATAAAAAAAATCTACATTCAGGAGCGTTACCAATGTGATGTGTGCAGCTATGTTTAGTCTACATTGTGTAAAAAGGGACAGATGAGACTTGTTGGTCAGAAAATACCCACATTTGTATCACTATTCCTGAGAAAACCACAGGGATCAGGCAGAAAGTATATATTCATTGGAGAAAACAGCCTATTGTGAAATTCAGAAATCTGAATTTTAAGGTAAACCTAATGAAGTCCCTTCAGTGCTGTGTAGACTAAAAAAATGAATACTGGGTTAAAAAATGTAAAGGCACCTAATTTTTTGGTATTCAGCACTAAAGTGTAATAATGTATTATTATATTGTATTACAAATCTGCTCAGGAAATACCCACATTTATATCACTGTTCCCAAGAGAACTACAAGCCAAAATGTATTCATTAATTGGAGAAAATAGCCTTATCCAGAGTCCAGTGTGTTAATGGTAAAATAGAAATGGATGGTGCTGTGGGACAGCTTAAAGGCAGTTAAAGTTATGCTAAAACTTTAACAGAACTAATTTAACATAAATAGGGACCAGTTATAAATGGAGACTGACACTCACTGTGAGCCTTTTAGCAAATGATGTCCTATTCTGACACTTTGTCACTTATGCAAGACTATAAAAGTCTACAGCACTGCAACATCTGTCGACCACAGTTTTTTGATGAGCCAAACTTTGCACCTGAACTACAAAATGGCCTTTACAGTGTCACAGGATTGTCTTGGTAGATGGTTTTCAACACTACAAAGTTAACAGAACTAAGCGTAAACTGGAACTTATTAACCATTTTATTTTCCTAATAGTAGGTACAGTCTTCTCAAATTAGGCCACCTTTCGCTGATCTTTTTTTAATTAGTTAACAGGTGAACAGACCTTTTGGAAAAACTAGAAAATTAACATTGAAAATCAAACGTTATGAAGAATATTAAAAAGGACGTTTAAGTGAGTGTAAACATAATTGTCCTCATTTTTTAATTCAGTAAATTGTTTTAAAGGATTAAATAGGAAGTAAAAATAACAGCCAAACACTTAACCATGGATGCTCCTTAAATAGCGAGATAGGAATCTTATTAAAAGTAACAAGCTGTGCAGTGAGTGTCTACTATACTATGTCAGGTTAGGTCATGCAGTCCTCCCTAGGGCACATAGCAAGAGACCCGGGTGGCTAATTAGCCCTGTCTAATTAACAACGTATGCGATCAAAGCCAGAGGGAAGTGAGGTACAGGAGGAGCAGGCTGGTGGTCTGGGTCCGGGGGAAGTGCTGGACTAGCCAGAGGCTGCATCGCTTTCTCTGACCTCAGAGACTTCAGTACTCTGAAGTTGCTTATTTACTGAAGGAGACTGTGTTGCTCGTTAGATATCAGCAGTTTAGGCACTTAAAAGTTTGACAGCATGGCCTGTTGTGGGTTGTGAGCATAAACCGCATTTCCATTTGGCAGATTTCCAGGCCTGTTTGCTGAAGCTCAATACTGGGCCCCCTCCTAAAACCCTCTCGGAACTCACAACTTGTTCCTTCAGTCTTCTAAAATGCCACTTGACCCCATCACCCCAGCCTGAGCTTGCTCATAAACAATAAATCTTTAACAGCAATAAAATTGTGACTGCAGGGAGCATTCTCAATTACAAAAAACAGGCATTTTCTACAAAAGTCACTGGGGTCTTGCCCCATGCTGTTAACTGTACAATCAATACATTTGATGTTATGTGAAAACACAATTACTGTAGCTGACACAATCTCAATGTTCTTCACATGATGACAGTGAGCTTTACTGAGGAAAGACAAAGGTGAACCTACCCCACTCAGCTGTGCCCTCCAATTTGTCTGTGAGCTTTAATGGCTGATTATGAGTCATATTTAACCAAAGGGAGACTTAATTAGGCACCTGCTCATGCATGGTCCTGCTAAGAAGGATGTAGGATGTAGGAAAAATATTCACAGTTGATGGCAAAGTAAGGCCAGCCATCATTACAAATATTTTTTTTCTCTTTCTTTGGTAGCTGTTGATGTGTTTTCAGCTCCATTCTTTTGTTTAGATCATTTGGCCACTGACCAGTGACCTCAGTAAATTCATAATCTAGATATTTTGCAATGTACTATTGAACAGAGTACATTTGTGTTGTTTAGTTTAATGTATAGCAGCATCAACTTTGATAATAAGATAATAATCTCATATCCAGAGTACGGTCTTGAAAATAATGGTTCTTTGAAAATGTGACATGGAAGAACCATTTGTCAAGGGAAGTTTTTGTAACAATATTTTTTGCAAATGTAATATACTAAGCAGCTTCAAAGAAACTGCATTAGTTTTTGTTTTTTAGAAATGTTTTGGGAACCGTTATTTAACCCTTTATAAAAGAAGCCGAACTTCCTGCAGGACCAAAATCAAAATTCTGCATAAACACTTAAATAATTCTGTGAGATGTTATCCTAGAAACAAAATGAAACATACCTCAGACACCTTAAAGGTTTTAAAGGTCTACTTTTCAAATATATATAGTTTGACTTAAAGTATATTTTAGATTCTTGTGAGAGGAGCTTAAATATGCAGACACACATTTCTCAGCATGAGTCAGATCACAGCACATTTTTCCCGCCATTTGCCGTTCATATTGTGAGGATATGGTAATCCCAGACTTACCAGTTCAGAGCTCAAAAGTCTTGGCTAAAAATGTTTAGAGTGTGTTTTTTTCACAATATATCAGCACATCTGAAAATAGGTTTTTGGGAAGTCTAAGTTTAGAGCAGATTTAATCAATATATAGATTTATGACACTCTTACTGTTTTGCCACTGTTGTTGCTGAGTTTGTGCTGAACAAAAGTAAGTTTAACATAAATAAAATAATTTTAGATGGGTGTAATTTGTAAAAAAAAGAAAATCAAGGTATGTCAGACTACATCAGAGTATAAAAACCCTCAGACACCAGAGGGTTAAAGACTGAAATGCTAATTTTTAAATGCTCAAACAGAACTCTATGGTGCACTCTTCTCACTTTAGATACATTTGCCTTTTTACAGATAATTTTTCGCAAAATTGCTGATGTGAAGAAGGAAGAGGAGGAAAGGAGACATCAGAAGAATGAGGTGATGCTGTCAATTCCTGTGGACCACCCGGTTCGCAAACTCTTCCAGAAGTTCAAGCAGCAGAAGGAGATGAGGGCACATGGGACCTTGCGTTCCGACCTAGAGAGGAACCAGTTTCAGGTGGAGCATCAGCTCCAACCACTGTCCCACCAGCACCATCAGCAGCATTACCATCATCATCAGCCCCAATACCAGGTTCACCATGCACTCCAACATCAACATGGACCCCCTATGCAAAATGGAGCCCCTGGTTCAGGCAGTGGGGGTGGAAACGGTGCTCCCAGTGTGGTGACTGTCTCACAGATAACACCAGTTCAGAGCTCCCTGGCTTATGTTCAAAGAGAGGACTGTGGCCAGAGGGATGGCCATGAGGCCTTGGAACTCAAGTCGGGTCTTGGGATAGGGGACCAGAACTGTCTAAAGGTCACCAGCCCGGTTCGCCCAAGGGCAGGAGGGGGTGGACGGGGCTGGATGCGTCTCAGGAACACAGCGACTGCAGCTTCAGCTCCTTCACCTGATCCAGAGAGACCACAGAAGGAGGAGGAGTGGGGAGATGTTTCTCAGTCTCTGGAGCTGCTGTCAGAGGATAGCAAGAACCAGGAGGCTGAAGGGGGAGAAGCCATTGGAGGACAAGGGTCAGATGGAAATGGCAATGATAATGGTAATACCAATGGCGATGGAGCAGATGAGAAGAGTGCCCTGCATAAGACTGATTCTTGTGACAGTGGAATCACCAAAAGTGACTTGCGCATTGACAGGGCCGGTGACTCCCGTAGCCCAATGGAACGTAGTCCAATGGAGCGAAGTCCCTTTGAGCGAAGCCCCTTTGAACAGCCTAGCCCTGGAGCGGGAGTCCTGAGTCCACGAGGTCTTCCATTCCAGCCTGTACCTGAACAGGCTCTGCTGCAAAGCAGTCTGCAAGAGGCAAAGATGGAGTTGAAGGGGGACATCCAGACACTGAGTGGTCGCCTATCTGTGCTGGAAGCCCAGGTGGGCGAAATCTTAAGACTCCTCTCAGAAAAATCGAGATCCAGCCCATCGCCACAGACTTCAACCCCCAAAACCAAACTCAAATGCCAGGACATCTTTACTGTTTCGAGGCCTGTTACCCCTGAGGCAGAAAGAGACGATGGACCCTTTTGAATTAAGAGAAAAGGTTTATCTGTGGGATATAGTTTGGTGGGTTTATTTATTATGCCTCATCACTTTGGCAATGGAAGATACACTTGTTGAATGAGGCAAGAATTCTTTCTATTGTAAATAAATGCATGTCCAGCTGGAATCTGGCCTGCCATTGAAGTCTACTCTAAGAATAGTGGTTGCTTGTATATTTATGCAGTTGACTGCATGCAAAATGTTGTAAAGAGACACAATTTTTATACTGGATCCAGGCACTGGACTATCTCTTTACAGACTGACATTTCAGGGCATTTATCCTTAAGAAGCAGATGCACTGTGCCCTGCACACAGGAGCTCTGCAGCTGTAATGGAGGTTTGGTTTGGTACTTTGGTCGCACTGCCTGAACAAAGCACCTCTGCAGGTTGACTCAGTTAAGGGTGGTTGTAATCTTTTCACACCCTTTTCCACCACATATCCTGATGTCTTTACTCTTCAAGTGATTCTAACACCATAGAAATCATAGCATGTAGACAAGAGATTCTAAAGAGATTCCTTTGTTTATCCTCTAATGTGAGGAATGACATATATGTAGCTTCAACACCTTTAATTTTCTGATCTTGTTTTTCCCCCATGAAGCAATATATTCATGATTGATTTAGCATTAACAAAACTGATATGGATGTAACTGGGAACTGAAGGGTGGGTGGGTAAATGCTTTAGTATGATATGAGTGCATGCTGGATGGATTTGCAATGTGAATCAGCATGATAGGGATAGAAAGCAATCATTTACCTCATATCATGCCCAAAAATTACAAAAGGGGCTGCATTTTGGAGAAAATCTCATGGCAGTCTTAGAAGCATGAACATACCCACTCTATCTTAGCACAAGCATGAACAGTATTTTTTCCGCATGATATCAACTGAGTTATGGGTGTTTACGATACACACAGAAGATGGAGAAGTTCAACATCCATTTTCTTGAATTTCTTCATTTCTTCTGTCTCAACCTCCTGTGTTCAGGAAAAACAACTTTTATTACATTTACATATTTGCATACAAGGTGAGGCAGCAAAAGACAGCAAAACAGCTTATGAATAAGTGTTACATTTAGAAAACCAGTAAATAATGTCATCACACAGTAAGGCATTGCAAAGGATTTGTTATGATACAATAAGCAACCTCTTATGCTCTTTCAGTGCACTATATAGTCATGCTGCTTTCTCTGAGTGTCCTTAAAAATTGAAGATGTTAAACAATGTCCAGCTCACATGGTGCATACAGGGAGGCCTCTGATTTAAAAAAAAAAAAGTAATAATGCTTCATAATACACATAGTGGGTTTTCTGAGTCAAATTTGCCTCTATAGGTGCAACATTAGCATTTCTACATTAAAACAATAAATCACATATGAGACCAGCAGGATTTCTATGTTATCCAGATAGCTTAAGCTAGCTACAACCCTGATGAAGTCCCAAAGCAATGCCCGGCTGTTCTTCCAATTGCACAAGTTTGGCTTTGGGTTTATGTTTCCTGGCTAAACTGAGAAATCATGCTTTATGAAATACCACCATGTGTTTTTTATTTATTTTTCTTATCCCTTTTAGAGGGCATAGTGTGAGCTGGATGCAGTACTTTTTAAAACATTGTTCAGAAGTGAACCGACTGAAATTGCAGTGTTTTCTTTAGAAGGAGCTTAACCTTGAATTATGAATGTTAAACCATGTATCCATTTACAACATATCTGTTTTTATTTTTATGATTATTATTTATTTATATGTGCAGCAAATGAGCCTATTTAACGAGTTTGTCCCGCCTTAACAATGACAAGCAATAACTGTCCAGTTTGTCATCTAGTGTTGTTAGGAAGAAGAAATGTATCTAAAGATATGCATAACTACTACCCTAAAATCAGTTTTGACTGCATTCATGCTAGCATGTTAGCTAGATTGCTAGACTGCTAGATTCATGCTAGCATGTTAGCAGATTGCTAGACTGATTTACAAACCCTATTGTCAGAACAGTTTCTGGACTCTTTCTAAAAATGCAATAAAAACGTATCTAAATTGTTAATTCACTCAAACATTTATTTAACAGACAAAAGGGCAAAGAAAAGATTTTCAGTGATTTAAATAACAATTGTATTTGTGTAAAATAAATAAATGTAGATATGTATGCTCAGAAAATTGGGACAGAACCATGTTTACCAAGGGGTCACATCACTTTTTCTTTTAATTACACTTGTAATGATTTAGCAATGAAAGATACAAAATTTTGCAGTTTTCCGAGTTCAAATTTTTCATGATAGTTTTTCTCTGTGAAATTAATATATGGCTTCCTCTTTGCATAAAAGTTGCAGTTTGAATATTGTGACTATGGACTGCATTAAGTAACAATGATTTTGCAAAGTATTCTCATGTGGTTATGTCCATCCTGATAGAATGATGGTTTTTCAAATAGTCCCACCTGAGGTCTTGAAGGTCATGCACATTCAGGAGTATTTAAGTCCCTTAGCCTTTACATTCCGACATTTGCCTGTAGATGTAGATGGTTAAAGTTGGGCCCCGAGTGGCTCAGCGGGCAAAGACACTGACAATATGATCAGCAAAGAGAGCAAAAATTGGCAGTGCTCTCTCTCAGTGGTAGATGGCACTCTCTCCACATCACTTTCACACTACAATGTTCGAGTTTTTAAATCAACTTTATTAAAGCTTTTCACCAAACAAATTTACAATAAACCAGCAAAATTACAAATTGTTCGCTGACTCAGGCATCTACTGATTGGTCCATTCGGAGCTGGGGATCCTGTGCTTTCCTCTGAGTGCACTGTGCAGTGATGGTGTATCAGCAGTAGTTTGAAAAGAGCCGGTGGCTGCATCACACGCCTTGGAGGAGGCTTGTGCTTGTCTTCATTCTCCTAGGGTCAGGGACATTGGAAAGTGATGGGGAGAGCCCTTAGTGGATGGGATGGGTTAATTGCCACTACTACTACATTGGGAGGGGGAAAGGAGCAAAAATACTTAAAATGATTTACACTGAGAAACATTCTCTTTAAACTGACTGACAATTCTCTAAACTAGTCTGGCACAAAGACTATCACCCACACTTGCTTGCAATGGCTAAGCCTTTGGTGGATGCTCCTTTTATATTCAGTCTTGATGACCTCACCTGTTACTAGTTAAACTGCTAATTGTGGAACCTTCTAGAACAAGTATTACTTGTACCTTTTCTCATTTTTCCAACTTTTTTTCATGTGCTGCAGGTGTCAGTTTCTAAATTTGTTTGTTTTCTTTGTCATTTTGAGTGCTAAACAAATGTTCAAGTGAATTAACAAATTCCAGATGTCAGTTTTAATATGATTTTTAGAAACTGTTGCAATTTTCTGGAAATGGGGTTTGCAATTTTTCTTCCAACTTTTATTTCCACTAATATTTTATAAATGCCAAACTCAATGGCTAATGTCTCCCATGTTTCAATATAATTTGTGTTCTGACAATTATACATCAGGAAAGTGTGTTTTTTAATGTTTATTTTTTAATGCAGCTACATGGTAATGTGAGAATGATAAAGTATTATTTGCTGGACATAGTGTATAACAATTATTTCTTCCCTCCTCATGGCACTGTTTGCGATTGACTAAAGATGTAAAATGGTAATAGCATTTAGATTGGAATGCAGCCTGTAGTTGCAAGAGACAAATGCTAAATCAGAATCAACTACTTTTTTTACATTTTCACCCCATGCATTTTATTTGAGTCTGTTGTTGCTCCTTTCGAGCTCAATAGAGAGGAGCATAGAAACAGTAGCATGTATATTCATGGAGAGTCCATGCACAGCAGATGTCAAAAGCTCTAATAGTGTTAAATCTACATAAGCCAGTGGAATTGACTTTGGTGTTCCCACAGATGGAGTAGCATTACTGAAGGCCAGCTAGGGTCTATTTGCCCTGCTAGGCATCATCACTTTACCAAGGGGGTAAGAGTTGGAGCCTGCCTCCATTTCCCTGATGCACACTGGAGCTAAACAAAGCCATGATGGCTGAGGAAGACTCCAGGCATTTGACTGCATGCTGCATTTTTGACCTGTACAAAACTTGATGCCAATGAGAATGATGTTTGCCTGCCAAAGCAGCATTTTGCTGTGACTTTCATGCACACACACTCTTCAAATTAAAGGTGCCATAAAGAGTTGTTTGGAGTCATGCTGTAGAAGAAACACATTTGATTCCCTATTAAACCTTTCAATGAATGTCCTTTACAAAAATATGTAACAAATAAAAAGCTCATTTGTTCAATCCATGTTCCATTTACCTAGAGGTTTAAGGTTTTGGCCCAGTTTTTTATCACAATGTCAAATATCAAAAGTTATAGTTTGTTATTAATTTCAAGTGTTGTGAGATTTGTTATATATTTTTTCTTACTCTTCCT
Source organism: Crenuchus spilurus (assembly GCA_036984385.1). Lineage (NCBI taxonomy): Eukaryota > Metazoa > Chordata > Actinopteri > Characiformes > Crenuchidae > Crenuchus > Crenuchus spilurus. Next base: position 12,758 of record BRDA01054457.1, on the reverse strand, counting down.
TAATCTACTGCAAGTATCCTTGACTGAAGCATCTGAATTAATAGATATTTTGTGTGGCTCATCATTGAGATCTAAGCATTTCTTCCTCTTCCTGTCTTTCTTTGTTGCTTTATCAAAGTAGCATGACCTCACTCATGTAGCTTGAGGAAAATATTAACATCTTTCTCCAGCAATATGATGCCAATGTCCTCCTAAAAACTGAACATTCATATTTACAGAGCCCTATTGGTGACATGCCATAAAAAACAACAATGCATGGCCATGACTTAATATAGTGTGGGAACAAGACAAATAAGCAAGGCCATGACAATACATGGGAACGAGATCATAATTCATAGCCATAATTTAGTAAGTACAATCCTGTTCCTATACAATAAGTCATGGCCACACCTTATTAAGTTGAGGTTACTACCTATCCTTCACAGCCTCAGTCTTGTGTCCACATGTTCTTTATTTATGTCCCATTGTCTCCATCCTTGTCAAGTCAAACCTTTTTCAAGTCATTCCCTATTTTAGTTGTGTTCAAGTGCTGTTTTGGTTACATTCTGTCATCTATGCCCATGCCACGCCCTTGTCTCGTGACCACCACAGCCCTTCATCCCAATTCCTAGTCTGCTTATGTTTGGCATATAGGTTTCCTTGTGTTTCACAGTCCTCATCTGCCATTGTGTTTACCTTGTTTGTCACCATGTCATCATTCAATCACAGCCAAGTCTAGTTTTAAGTTTGATTCATAGCCACGTTTGAGTTCTGTTAATAAAGGTTTGCATTATATACCACACTGCATCCACCCCTTCCTACTCTGTGTGACATTAGGATTTTGTTCATACAGTATTTTTATTTTCATGGTATGACAATAGCAGGGTTCTATACATTTTTGCCCTCAGTAGACAATATTTCCCAGAACATCCATGTTAACCAAAAGGTTTGATTTGATTATGGGATTTTAAATTATATGTTGATGGGTATATCCATGTGAAGAACTGAGAATATTTAATATCCCTGGCTCTCAAGAGGATATATGAGTGGTGATGAAAACATCATGCTACAGTGTTAATTTGCAAGCAATATTAAAACATCTAAAGCTGGAGAACTTTCTCGTTAGTTAATCGTGTTTATCCCTAAAGCATTGATTATATAACAATCAAGAAAAGTGTTTTTTGTTTGGATCGTAGCCATGCTTTATAGCTTGTCCAATCAAGCAAAAGTTGCTGTATAAGAATGCACAGCACAGCTATGCTGACTAAAACAACTCAATTGAAAGCTTCATTACAGAAACAAAAGGTATTCTTCTATGGCATCCCTCCAAAGAACCCTTTATGGCATCTTTATTTTTAAGAGTGTACACTCATACAAGATGAATAGAGGCCTGGGCTGGAGATATGGAACACTTTCTGTTACCAGTAAGTAAAGGATGCAATAAATGATACTATACTAACATGAGTAGTAGGCAAATGTGACCATGGGTCATATATTATATTTATCTACAGCTGGGTGTTACTGTAAAAAAGGGAAAGCATTACAGCAGGTCATATTAATGCACTGGCCAGCTCTACTGCACAGCACTCAGTAATTGCAAACGTAAAAGGCTTTTGCCTTTTTGGCTGCACGACTCTGCCCAGGCTCCTCTTCTTGGATGAAGTGACCAATGCGTTTATTAACCTCTTTTTCACTGTATATGAGACTTCCTTTTTATCAGAGTGTAAAGAGATCTTGTGAAAATGGAGGCGGGGTGGGTGGGGCTGGGACAAAGTGTTTATTTTTACCACAATGGCATGAATAAAAAACATAATTTGTTATATACAGTGTACTACACTGGTGTTAAAAATAAATATATGAATTGTGCTAATTTTGTTGTGCCATCATTTGGTCATTAATCATACATAAAATTTTCTGCAATAGCTTTTCTGTATATAACTACAAACTCAAATGTGAACTGTATTCATTAATATCTAATTAATATGCAATACCTGTTTAGTATATACAAGAAAACCCTCAAACGGTAAGTTACTATTTGGTTATTAATAGAGCTAAAAGCAAGGACAATTTCTGCACCTCAAATTTCAGGAGTTGGGAGAATGAATAGAAGGAATTAAATGGTGAATTATTAAGAATTATATATGAAATAACTAATTGAAAATGAACTTGTTTATACAAACCTGAATACTACTACTACTACTAATACTAATACTACTACTAATAATAATAATAATAAAGCTATATAATGATAATAATAATAATAATAACTATATAAAGATGATACTACTACTATTACTACTACTACTATTATTAATAATAATAATAATAATAATAATAATAATAATAAAGCTATATAATAATAATAATAATAATAATAATAATAATAATAATAATAATAATAATAAAGCTATATAATAGCTTCTTCAGATTGGAACTTTTGAATTTTAGATTTTGAAGGCAGACACTGGATTGGAGAACTTTTCTTAACCTGGCAACCCTGAATATATATAAATTTTGCTCTTGTACTTCTGAAGTTTATACTGTATAAACAGAGCAAAATGAATGTTTCAGCACTGCAGAATGGGTCAGATTTACTAAACAGTGCTAAAATTGATGCTCTTCTGACAGTTTGTGCCTGTTGTCAGAAGAAGTATAAATGTTTTCTTCTTTCTGACAGCAGTATTAACACTATAACTAGTATATTAGGTCAAAACAATGAGTTATTTTCTTGTAAAATGTCTCAAAAATATTATAGCAGTGTTTCATAGTTAGGATTCATTAAAACAGAATTTTACAAAAACCTGTTTCTTTTTAGTTTTATGTTCTTGTCAAAATAAGATCAGTGTAAAATGGTAGATGCCAAGAACACAATGTTTCATAAAAACATTTGTGATTGTCTCTTTGACTATGAGTACTAATGATAAACCACTCGTTGGTGTCTCAGCTTCCAAAGCCAATAAATTCTCCAGCGTCCAACCTGAGACATAGATTTTTGTTCTATTAACTAAATATTTGATGTTCAGTGAACTGGCAGTAAGGTTACTTACATTTTAACTGAATCCTTTTTATGTTGTATAGTATATATAGATTTTTAAAAAATTGAATCTAAGCCAAAAATCTAATCTTATCCTTTGCAAAATGCAACAGAATATTTATTGATTTAAGAGCCACTGGGCAAAGCCTTTTCTTGTTATATTAAAGAATCAAACCATCATATTAAATCTAAATTGGAACCAAGACATACTGACCCGGATCAGAAGTTGTTGTTATAAATACAACAGAACCATGAGGATTCTGACAGCATGCTTGTTTCCATGACTACTGGGTACATACATAGTCCTTTAGGCCGTTGTCTCCATCGAAATCTCCTGGCTTGGCTAAGTTAAGTGACCTGAGGGCTTTTGACTTGGGGCACAGAGTTCATAATCAGCTCCCTGATGACTCATAGTGACCAGACCGAGATTTTGCTCCATGGCCGAAGCTTTTCCATCGACAGAGCACACGCAATTTCCTCTCCACTGCTCTATATTTACTGCATGATTGGGGATAGTAGGATTTCTTTTAGCTTGATGCTTCTTTACTATGGTGCCTTGCTCAGACTACTCTTTCTGTAACTCTTAAGCTGTATTCGGATTGGATTAGTTTATCAGGGGAACGTCTGTAATGAAACTTTTTACACGGCTCCTCAGTGATGAAACTCCTGCATCTGTATGACATTAAACTGACTACAGGACAAGTGAGTTCCTAAGAGACTGTATTTTCTGGTTGTTTGTGTGATGATCATGCTTAATATCATTTATTTGCTTATACACTTATGTATTTTAAAATAAATAAAAACACAGAGGAGCTCCTGTAAAAGAGAGAATTACCGCAGGACCCAATGTAAATGTAATGGAATACAAACAGGGATTTGTACGGCTTTTTCTGATTTGTCTAATCAGAAATAGCTGCAAAGTCACATTTCAGTTCAGCCTTTTGTGGATGCTATTCACAGAACTGTCAAATTCTCTTTATCAAGCAGCATTATCTCAGAAAATGAAACGTGTAGGTGGACACCAGCTCTGTCCACTCAAGGTTCCTTCAGACTGCTTGTTAAGATGATACCAGGATTTTTTTTTCTCCACACCTGCATGTCAATGTATGACATTCTCTGAGCAGTACAGATGCCGACAAGGAAGACTGGTGATGTGTTTGCCAAAATATTTGACATAACCTTTCTCACATACAGTATATGCAGTGTCTGAGAAGGAAGCGATAATGCATCAAGGTTTTTGAATGTTACAATTATGTTGCATCATGTAGCAAACACTTGATTATCTCAAGACTGGCAAGGAGGCCAATAGCAGAAACACTCCCAGGCATTTCTCTGTACCTTTAAGATGCTTAAAACATGTGAAGTTTGTTCAAAAAAAGTTTGTACTTTAAGACATGTTGCACACTGTAGGCTTAGCCTGGAGGGCTTCACTGACAGAGAGTGATTCAATAGGTCTATTTAAAGCTCCAGCCAGGGTTTTACACTTTCACTATCCCAAACACCCTCATACTAGCTCTTAAAGTAGTAACACTGAACATTGTAAAGGAGCATACAGGATAGTCTAAAGTGCATTGTACATTAGGGCTCACATCAATGTACTTGTATGTTTGAGTAATATACAAAGATACAGACAACCATGCTTAAATGATCTACAAATAATACATCCTTTACAGAGCATACACTTCTGTCCTCTGTACACTTCTGTTTGATAAATTTAACAAAAGATATGGCACATTATATATTTAACTTTTATTTTGTCCAGTAAGTTAAATACTGTGGCATATTTGGTTTTCCCTTATTTTACATTTAACTTAAATTCACTTAGGAATGACCAAACGTGCCATTAGACCACTTATTGAATATGTTCTTTGTATAGTCAGTCATAAAATATTAAGTTATTAGCAGATTTCATTTCAAGTTTGAGTAAATTACTTTTCAAACAGTGTCAACATTAAAACAAAAAAGGCTTGAAATGTCACTTTACATGTATTGAATATAACATATGGTTTGAATTAAATTATGAACACAAATGAACTTTTTGACAGTCAATAATTTTTTTTGAGATGTAATAGTACACAGTATTGTACTCAAACGTTTTGGAAAAACTATTTATTTTTATTTTTTTAAGTGAAAATAAATTATGGGTCCGCACAGTTTATTGAACACTTACTTTATTTACTAAATTTAATATTTTGGGAAAAAAAAGTCAAATGTGTCTTTGCAAAAGTACAATAAAATATCACAATATTGAAAAAATTGTAATATACACAAACTGCAACCCTTATTAGGATTAAGCGGGTGTGATAATGGATGGATGATGGATGTAATATACACAATATTGTTTTCCTATATTGTACCTTGTTCAAAAAGAAGCCCAGGCTACTTTTGAGATAACTGAACTTATACATAAATGGGTTGGCTAGAGTGCTGTAGGCTGACTATGTGGACATATGTAAATGTATATTTTTTTGTGACATCACAATTCATATCAACCTGTTTCTGCAGATTTGTCTCCATGTTTGAACTGTATGAATATGATTGAAAACTTTTACAAAGCACATATGTAAACATTCTGTGACCATGAGGAGATGGAAGAGGCGTTGATCCAATGATTGTAAATTTTATTGACAGAAAAACATAAAGAACACTGTGGCTTTCTAAACAAACATACACTCTAAGAAACATGACATCTACACCTACTCACACGGAATGCTGAATGAGGGCTGAGAGACATGAGAAAGCCTATAAAAGCAGACTTAATTAATACATGGACTAGGAGAGTGCTGTGAAACTGACAAGAGACAGGTGAAACCAATGAAATATAACATGACATGACAAAGACTGGGAGGTGTGGACATGACGTAGACCTGATGTGCATGTCAACTAATGCACATGGAAATGAACCGTAAACAGAAAAGCATATGGAGTATGCGTGACATAGACAAAGACAAGGCAGGAGTGTAGCCAGGGATGTGGATGGGTCACAACATTAAACTTTTACTTTAAAATGTTTCCACAATATAAAATTGGGCGGCAAGATTTTGAATTATAACTTTAAATCTATTTGACAACCAACATTACTTACATGTCATATATCTTAGCTAAATATATCATGTTTCATAACAGCAGCTTGCATGTCTTCCTCAAAAATAGCGCTCCAGACTTTATATACAGGGTACTGTGGTTGGAATATAAGAGTGAACAGAACACATTACTGTACCATTGTTATTTTTAGAGCTTTGCTATCCTGAGAAGCTGAAAGTGCCACCCACATGATGCTCCACACTACCACTGCTATGATAGTTGGGAAATACTTTCAGAATAAGATTTGCTGCCTTGATATTAAATTACTGTTTACTCTGTGCTCTGTTTACTTAGGGATAGAAGATGTTTGGTGAGAGAAAATAGCTTTCCTTAGAATATATATAGTCTGCCCACATATTTTAACACTGATGCTATGTATAATGTCTTGCCAAACACCACTGTCTTTGCATCTTAGCAGAAAGAGAACAGATTTCTTTAGAGTGGGATGAAATACTGGCTGTCAGCTTGCTTGGAGAAAGCTGCCAATGATTTATTTTAATCTAATTAGCACATCAAATGTTTCTCACATCTTGTTCATAGTCTGGAACATATTGCTATTCATCCTGATCCAATATACATGTAGTGGTATGCTCGTATTCTGAATAGTCTATAATTCTTTTTGTCTCAATGTAAAGATATAAGCATTTCAACCATGTCTATGAAATCATTTTGGTAAATGAAAGCATCCAAATACATTTAATCATTTTAATATGATTCTGTTTAAGAATATGTTTATTCAACCTATTTCTATACATTTAAGGGAAATCTGGCTGGCATATTATTTGACTTACTATAAGAATAGTTGTCAGAGTGCTATAACCAGGGGGTGTGCAGGAGGAGAGAGAAGGCCGCACTCATCCAATGAGTGTGACTTTAATGGACAAGATACAAATACTGTGGCTGTGAACATGAACAAATGTGAACTTCTCTGTAATAATGATAACACACAATTGCTAGGGTGACAGTACAATGACAGACAGAGACTAAAACACTGGGATGGATTTTAAATCACATTTAGTCATGACATGAGATGGGAGAGGGCTGTGAGCTGACAAGACACAGGTGCATACAGTGAAACATGATGTAAAGTGACTGGGGACGAGACATAACATGAAAGAGGTACACAGACAGCACATGGAGGCCTAATGTGACCTTCAAAGATGAGGCAGGGGGCGTAGCCAGGGTCACAGTAGTACATAACGAGATAATTCCACTTACACAACAGATTAAATAATTGAAAAGATATTTAAAAGTGTCTGGAAATAGGCATAATAGTCAGTAGCAATAATTTAGGGTTTTGGTCAAATGTCTGAATTAACTTCATGGCACTTGAAATCATATAGGATGACTATATGATTTCATGCACATAATCATTGGGGTAACAAATACAGCCCAGTCAATTTCATTTCTCGGGGGGTCATCAGGTAGGCAATGTCCCTCACTGTATTAAGCTTAGAACACTGGAAGGTTCAACAGTGAGGTCTGCTGTCCCAGATAATATCTTCCTAAGGTTTTTCTTAGACTTGTTCTTAAATGTTGCTGTAATTTAAATCCTATAATATTATACAGCTTGAGAATTGAAGAAAACTCACAAACGTTTTGCACAAACATGTCAGCACCTTAAGGCATAAATGTGCTGTAGAGTGGGTGTAGATTCTGCTCTTACTGAAAAACAAATCCCAAATAAGAAAACAGGTGAATGTCAGATTCTTCATGAAAATGGTGTAAGTGGGCATTTCACAGATTATTTATATAAACTGTGATTGCACAGTACAATTATAGCAACAGCACTAAGTGGCTACCCTCAACAATATACATCAAGACCCACTGTCACTGTAAAGGATAATGTGTTTTTAAAATGTCTTGTGTTTTACATTAAGTGATATTTAACTTTTTTCATAATCCATCTCTAAACCAGATAAAATTATTTTGCATTCTCATTTGCCATAACTGTTTTTCTTCCAGTGCAGTGGGTGGGGTTAAGCTGCTGTTTGATTGGCTGGTAAATGTCTATTCTGATGGACAACAGGTCTCAAGTGGTGTTATGTACAACAAAACATTAAAAAAAGAAAAACATGTCTATTGCAATAGATGCTGGATCTGAAAGGGTTAATTTTTGTAATTTTGTTGCATTGATTGTGCTGATTGATTTGCCTGTAAGCCATAACTACTGCCTCACAGAGATTCCCAGATGACTTTCTATTAGTCATTGATGTACAAAAGACACTAATAACACTCACAGGGTTCCTCCTAATCTGCTGTTGGAGAATACATTCATATGTTGGTGTGCCTACGCTACAAACTATAGACCTGTTCTCCTTCTATTTGGGCGATGCTGGCTAAGCAGAGTTCCAGCACTATGAGCTGCTCCTCTGGGACAGAGCTAATGATGACAGGCTAAAATCTCACTGAATGACAGGCCCTGTCTCTGCTGTGCTGGAAGAGGGGGAAGAGTTACAGTTCCATGCTTCAAAAACCTCACACAAGTGTCTATGTGGCGTGGATCTGGATGAAGCTTCTGCTTGGATGTTACAATTCCCATGTGTTCGGCTACCTCAAGCAACAATTATGCAAATGTTGCAATTTTTATAATATTTGTGTCTTTGTTGGTAATCTCAATGGACTTTGTATGCTTAATCTGATTTAGGTTAAATATTTTATGAAGGAAATGTATACTCCAGGCATTTTTTTGTCTTTATTCTCATACCCAACACTTTCTCAGCTAAAACCAAAAAATATGAGTGTTCTGCTGAAAATATCAGCTTTCAGTATCAGTTAACATAATGAGACCATGTAATGTTACACGTTATGGAATATTTACACAATGTAAGAGCAGCTGATGTTTTCCAAAAGGTCATGACCATAAAAAGACACATTTGAGCTCTGTGGTCTTCATTTGTCCCATCTGGAACAAAGTATCACCCAAGCAGGAGAAGGACAGTTTGAGTAATGGCAGTGTAGCCCAGAACTGCAATCTGCGACATTACCACAGAGCTGCAGCACAGGAATTTTTTTCTGACAGGACCGCCGCTCCATATCCATGCATACAGTAGCTGAGGCCTGTTGTATACAGTAAGCCTTGATCCACCTGTTTACACAAAACCTTAGAAGAAGAAAAAAAACTTTTAAAGCCAGCTGTGTTTGCTAGACACAATTTTAAACTGCAATCAGAAAAAAAAACGAGTGTACAGCAACATCCCAAGTTCTAACATGATGGATAAAATAAATACTGGCCACTCAGACTCAATGTCTTTTCTTAAGAAGTCATGGTACAGCTATTATAAGACATGTAAATGTTTGGGCACCCCTGGTAAAATATGTTACTGTTACTCTTTGAATTTTAAATAAAAACTTTTTTTATTTTTTTAATTTTCATCTTTTACATTTTTTAAATAACAAAAATAGGAAAAGGACCCAAAGGCAAAACTTCAGGCACCCTGCATGGATAGTACCTAGTAGCTGGCAAATATCACAGCTTGTAAACACTTTTTGTAGTTTTTTTCTTGTTTGAGGGATTTTCATCCATTCTACCATAAAAAGTCTTCCAGTTTTGTGAGATCCCTAGGCTGTCTTGCATGCACTGCTTTTTAGGTCTATACATGAATTCTCATTGATGCTCAGATCAGAGGACTGTGAGGTCCAGGGTAAAACCTTCAGTTTGTGCCTTTTGAGGTAGTCTATTGTCAAGTTTGGTTAGTGAATCAGGCATGGAGTTAACAATAAGAGAAGGCTTTACTACACTTAAGTGTAACAAAGGCACAAGCTAAATAACAGAAGATGGTCAGACTGAACAAACAGATTGCCAAAAGTACAAAAAGGGGCGTCTAGAGAGTAAACGAAGGAAGGCACAGATCAAATCCTGATAGAACACTAAATAAATCAAATCCAGAAAAGCAAGTCAAAAGATGTGGTAAAAAAAGCGAAAAGTAATACAATATCTAAACAACAGAAAAAAGACTCAGTATGTACTGGTGGCAGAAACAATACTTCACAGATGGGGAACAGGTGAAACGAGTTGGAACTCCAGAGAGGTGGATCTATGAAACGCCCCTGTGATCCCTGAGTGTATTCTGGGAAGTGGAGCTACCAACCAAACTAAAGACTGTGAATTACCCATGGTATACAAATACGAAAAATGTCAGTGGTGTCAGTTGTTCCAGTAACCTGGAGATTTTGACTGCTCTCAGCTAGAGGATAATGACAATTAATGGCCTGAAAAACAGAAATTAAGATTTATTTAATGGGCAGTGAGAAAATGTTTAAATCCAACATTTGTTGGATTTGCCTAATTGAAGGTGAAGCAAAGCACATACGCTATCATTGGTCTTAGCAAGCTAAAATAGTCATTTTTTCATAATTTAATTAAAGAGGTAAACTGTGAAATGTTATAGTCATTACTCAAGTGACATATTTCAGCCATTTGTTTTTGTTTTATCGTTAATATGGCCTAATCGTCATGAAAATTAGAAACTCAGTATCTCAAATTGTTAGTATATTTCACTAAGCTTGAGAAAATTCAGTATAAATACTTTGTATCTTTTGGTCTACAACTGCTGCATTCCCAATATCAAGCCACTCCTGAACCAGAGACAAACATCAGAAGCTTATCTGGGCTAAGGAGAATTGGAGTTGTTGCTCAGTGGTTCAAAGTCCTCTTCAGATCAAAGTCAATTTTGCATTTCATTTGGAAATCAAGATCCTGGAGTCTGGAGGAAGAGTGGAGAAGCACAGAATCCAAAGTATCCAAAGTCCAGTATGAAGTTTCTACAGTTTGTGTTGGTTTGATTTACAATGTCTTCTGCTGGTGTTGGTCCACTGTTTTTTCCATCCATCCATCCATTATCCAAACACACACACACACACACACCTACACACACACACACACACACGCACACACACACACACACACAGATAATTTAGAGTACCCAATTCACATGATCTCCATGTCTTTGGACTGTGGGAGAAAACTGGAGACCCTGGATGAAACCCACGCTGACCTGACACTGGGAGAACATGGAAACTCCACCCTCATGGGGACTTCAACCCAAAAAATCAGAGCTGAGAGGTGAGCATGCTAACCAACAAGCCAACTGTATTTCATGTAAGAAGTAAACACAGCCATCTAACAAGAGATTTTAGAGCACTTCATGATTCTATATGCTGACAAGCATTAAGGAATCCCCAATGTCCTTTCCAGCAGAGCACACAGTACCAAAACTACTAAACAATCAGTAGTCCAGCCAACTGTTCAGCTATAGGCCATATTGATCATCATTAAAACAAAAAAGGCTTGAAATATGGTACTTTACATATCATGAATATGAAATATGAGTTTACATTTTGAATGAAATTATCAACAAATTATGAACTTTCATGATATTGTAATTTTTTGATGTGTGACTGTTCTAACCAGTCCTTCTTTTTAAGTCCATTTAGCTTTCCTTTTTGATACTGAATATTTTCTGTGCATATTTTCTTTTCTGTGAATAGTCTCCCTATATACAGTGGGGAAAAAGTATTTGGTCAGCCACTGATTGTGCAAGTTCTCCTAATTAGAAAGATGAGAGAGGTCTGTAATTTTCATCATAGGTAAACTTCAACTATGAGAGACAAATGAGAAAAAAAAAATCCAGGAAATACATACATACATACATACATACACATTATACTTATATAGCGCCTTTCTAGACACCCAAGGATGCTTTACAATCAACAGACTCCACTTACACACACACCGGTGAGAAGCGGCAGCCAATTGCGCACAGCGTACTCTCAACCGGAAGCGACCGTCCACCTGGAGGACTGCATCGAGCACTAGGGGGATCACCCAGGACAGAGTGCCAACCATATCTGGGCATACATACATACATAAATACATACATTCATTCATACACACCAGGGTAATTTTAGAGTATCCAATCCACCTGACCTCCATGTTTTTGGACTGTGGGAGGAAACCGGAGACCCCGGAGGAAACCACATTGTAGGGTTTAATTTTTTTTTTTTGTAAATTATGGTGGAAAATAAATATTTGGTCAATAACAAAAGTTCAATTCAATACTTTGTAACATGGCAATGACAGAGGTTAAACCAATGTTTCATAACTTAACTTGAAAACAATAACTGGTTTATAAATAAAA
>BRDA01054456.1:0-10690 GCA_036984385.1 Crenuchus spilurus | reverse complement strand
TATTGACATTTGCCATCTCCACATCATTGCATTCAGTTTTTATTCACAATTTGTTTAGTGTCCCAACTTTTTTGGAATCCGGTTTGTATTTTCTGACATAAAAAAATGTTTCTGGGGAAACATATTTGAATGTTTAAGTTGTCCAACACACTATGCTGGGAGAACCAAAGAGTTGGGCAGCCCTATCCACAGCACCTGGGGAGCAGTTGGGGGTTAGGTGCCTTGCTCAAGGGCACTTCAGTCATGACCTGCCTATCACAAGACCAGATCCCTTACCACCAGACCACGGCTGCCCTACTGAAGTGTATCCACTATTACACATATGACCATCTCAATAAAAAGTTAGGATTTCTCCAGAATGGTCACTGGCTCATTTATTTAAGGGTGTGGCTTAAGTACATTTGGAATCAAATTTGGAATCATTTGGAATCAAATATCAGAAATCCCATTGAGATCTCATTTAGTCTCCTCTTACGTTTCGTTTGTCTGTAATTCCTGAGGTCTACCAGTGTTCCCCATAAGAACAAAAAACCAAAAAGGAAATCTCATTAGCATCTCAGTAGTTTCTCCAAAACAACAATGACATCAGATAGCAACACAAAGGAGACTTTGACTTAAGTCTGAGACCTGTTGCTCAGGTGTTTCTCCTGAGAAAAATGCCACGTCTTTTGAGTTTTAGTCCAGATGTCAGGAATGTCTCACATTGTGCTCAGATTTAGAAGAATCTTTATTAAGCCTAATGAGCTACATTGAGCAACATTTGAGCAATATTTGGAAAAAAGAAGGAAAAATTTCCCTCTAAAAAGCATAATTCCTGCAGTTGATTTTCCGTTCGGAGATTGGTGAGTGGTGATGGAGGTGAGGTCACTAAGCCACAGACAAAATGTGTAATTTGAAATTCTTGGCTGGTATAATTTGTCAGGTTGGGTGCTCCATTACTCACTGTGTCAGGTCAGGCAAATATTTATTGTGTGCCTTCAATAATAAATGGAACACTAGAGCGTCTGTCACTTCAGGTTTGGAGGGATGAGTAATGGGCAGGTATTTGAGGGCCGAGCTGAAGATGCCCTCGGTGCTCTGTGGGCTTCTTCTTATATCACAGCATAGCCGTCCTGCTCATCAGCTAACCACCCCCCACCCCCACCACCACCACCACGGGGTATTAGTCATGAATGAGCTCTAAAATGATATCAGAAGTCCATAATGAGTTGAATTAATAAGCTTATGCAGTAAGGAATGTGCCATGTATAAAAAAACCACACACATCAGTGTTCAGCATACCTTGAATCCCTTCACACCCCCTCCATGCACACACACTTCATCTGCGCATATTTATATTCCCTGCTTTTTCCACCTCTTCAAACGAGGAACTAATGGCTGCCAAAATAAAAACTCAAATGCTACATGCTTCACAGCAGCTAGATTTTATGCTTTTGGGGACCTAATGTGGCATGCCACTGTAGGTCGTTATGATAATGGTCTTGCCAGCAGAGACGGAGGGAGTTGGCTTTGCTCTAAGCCCTTCATATCTCAAGTGCTGCTCAAGTATCTGGATGTGTTTTTTATCCCCTTCTTTGCCCACACAGTCATCTAAAATCCACCCAGAGCATGTAGCAGCTCCAGAAGCGAACATTCGCCTCATATAGCACAACGCTAACAAACCGAATGGGCCGCTCTGTCATTGTGAAAGAGTGTGTAACTGTTAAATGGGCTCCAAATGGGCGCCTTTAGCGCTGTATCTTGGGCTGGTTCTCTAACCTGGATACGGTTCGTTTGATGCTGTCCATGTGGTACCTGACTGTACAAGCCTTCAAAACAAACATTTATCACATAAACAGAGGGCTCAGCCTCCCTTAGCTTAATATCAATCCCAGGAAGCACACATGATTACACATGAAACAGAGTCCAAAGGCCAGACATGCTTTTTCATTTATCATATTTAGCCCTTCTCATTGTCCACTGAACCTTTGACAGACTGACCCAGCTAATTACATCGTTTTTTGGGGTGAATATTGGCTCTGATAAGACATGTTTTGTCCTACTTGTCTACTCAGTGAGGCTTTTCAAGCAGGATATTCCTCCACTGTTCCAAATACTGGAGTTATGAATATGCAAGTCAATTAATTTCCATCCATTATGCCGTCGTTATTTTGATTACTTATGAAAACAAGCACTGAGTTGCCTGCGGAAAACAGAAGTCTTGGCTCATTATTCTCTTCCGTTTGCGCAAAGCAAAGCTTCAAGCATGCACATGCTATCAAGCAGGCAGCCGTTTGACGTTAGTGCGGGGTATTGACACCGGCCGTCAGTGTAAGAGTGAAGTGGAGACACTGGCCTCTGCCAGTAGCAGATGGAGAGATAGTTAGGAGTACTTGATTAAATCAGTGTCTAAGATCGTGTGACGATGCTCAGTAGTGCTAAGTGCTTTAAAGGGCCTGCATTCTGTTTTTCCTTGAGTGTCCTCATGGACATTGTGTGTCCTAAAATCTGTTTTAGTTCAGTTTTATGTGACCGTTTTCCAACGTCTGTTTGTCTCATGTGATGCTTTGTTACAACACCTTTTAGACTGATGTGTAAATGATGTTCATTTTTACTGGCTGCACAGTAAATATGCCAGTGTTAAATCAACACTATTAGAGTTAAATTAACACTGAGAGTGTTACATTTTGACACCCTCAGTGTTAATTTAACTCTAATAGTGTTTATTTAACACTGGCATATTTACTGTGTGGTCAGTTTTGTGACCCACAAAGAAATCCTGGATGGGAAAACCCTTTAATCAGTTTTTTGGTAAAGTAGCAATGACAGTCAGTTTGTCCAATTCAACTTACACTCTAGTCACTTTGATGTATACAAAGTGAGCAGCAGAGGTACATGATATGGGCATAAAATGTATGTAATGTGATGCTCAATAATGCTGATGTGTTTTATGATGAAGATAAGTAATGATTACAATGCAATGTGTAATGAGTGAAACGCTTATTTTATTTTCTTATTATTTTTTTAATATTTCTGTTAAAGATAATAATGTAAATATCGACTATAACCAAATAGCTCAATATCCAAAATTACAAAAGCATCAATGATTATTGCTTTGTGCAACTTGTGTAATGGAAATAATTAGATGCTAATAGCTATTACATCTAATGTACAATACCAGTTCTCATTTTTTGTTTTTATTTTATTTTGTTCCTGCATTATAAATTAACTGAAGTCATCCAGACTGTGAGTGAACAGATACTGAATCATGTAGTAAACTTAAAAGTGTTAAATAACCCAAAATATGTTTTAGATTCTTCAAAGTAAACACACAACTGATGTCTCAAACACATTAAGAGGCAAGAAATGCAAGTCATGAACTCTTGACAAGACACAGCTGTTAACTGAAAGCCATTCCAGGAGACTACCTCATAAAGCTGACTGAGAAAATGCCAAGAAAGCTGCATCTAAGCCAGAGGTGCCTACTGTGAAGAATGTCGAATATAAACATATTCTGGTTTGTTTACTTGTTTGTTTACTAAATAATTACAGATGTGTTTATTCATAGTTTAGATGACTTTAGTATTAATCTACAATACAGAACATTTTTACATCATGAAAAAACACCGAATGTCCAGAAGTGTGTCCAAACTTTTGACTGGTACTGTATTCAAATTGTGTGTAGTAAATTCTACACAAATACACAAATTATTATAAATACATCTATTTACTCATCCATTAATCCTGATCAGGGTCGCAATGAGTCTCCTACCCCTTTACCTGGTGCAGAGCATTACACTATGGTAGTTAAAGCTCAGGACAGGGCTGATAAATATATATTTAATGAATTATGCACAATTCTGTGTAACTACTCTTCACATTTAAAGAGTTTTAACATTACTGTAGTTGAATAGAGTAGTGCTATGTTTAAATGTGAGTGCTCTGTGACTGACTCTGTACTGAATCAGTCACATTACATGTGGGAACCCTGGTTCTATTCCGGCTTTTCGCAGTGTTGTTTTAATAAGGATGTCACTTCTGAATGCTACATTGTCACTCACAATAGTTCTACTTTCCCTACAGCTACATCACAAGTAATAAAGCTGCTTTCACCCTAAATCCGTCATGTGCAATGATGTTACTGTGTGTCTTAGTGATGTGTTTACTGGGGACAACAACATCAATAAAAGATGATTAATCTTGTAGCGCTAATGGGCAGTCATATGGAAATAAGGCACTGTCACTATGACCTGAGGATCAGAAGCCGGGGCCCAAGAGAGCAAAAATTGTCTGTGCTCTCTCCGGGCGTGTAAGATGGCACTCTCTGCCCAGCAGTACTAAGTAATGTCGGCTGGCTCAGTCATCTGTCAGGCAGTCCATCAGAACTGGAGATCCTGCACTTTCCTCTGAGCATGTTGGCTGCTCGGCAGGGATGTATTGTCAGCAGCAGTTGGAAAAGAGGCGGAGCTTGACTTCCAATGCATCAGAGGAGGCTTGTGTTTGTCTGCACCCTCCTAGAGTGATGAAGAGAGTCAACGAATGGGTGAATCGATTGTCTACCAAACACACGGGGGAGAAAATTGGGTAAAAGGCACGGTGGCTTAGTGGTTAGCACGTTCGCCTCTCAGCGCTGAGGTTCGAGTCCACATCTGAGTGGAGTTTCCATGTTCTCCCCGTGTCTGAGTGGGTTTCCTCCGGGGACTCCGGTTTCCTCCCACAGTCCAAAAACATGGAGGTCAGGTGAATTAGCTACTCTAAAAAAAAATTACCCTGGTGTGTATGAATGTGTATGTCTGTGTATGAATGTGTGTATGTGTGTATGCCCAGATATGGTTGGCACTCTGTCCTGGGTGATGCCCCTAGTGCTTGATGCAGTCCTCCAGGTGGACGGTCGCTTCTGGTTGAGAGTACGATGTGCACGATTGGCTGCCGCTTCTAACCAGTGTGTGTTACTGAGGGTGTGTAAATGGAGTGTGTTGATTGTAAAGTGTCCTTGGGTATCTAGAAAGGCGCTATATAAGTGAATTCATTCATTCATTCATTCATTCATAAAAAATTAAAAATTAGGAAAGGAAACATGTCAGTGGTTGTGACATCACAAAGACTGAGGACTGGATGGCATGTTTTCAAAACGTAGTGTTTAAATAGTTAATCTTTTATTTACAAACAGTGAGACAAATATAATTTTCCATAAAAGAGGCACTTTAAAACATCAGAAGATTGGTGGCATGGCCTTTGATGCATTGCTTCTTGACCCTCTTATGTTTTCCTTTCGTTGTGCAAGCACACACCCACCCCTGAGTCTTGTTTCTCTGTTGCATTGACTTCAGCACTTTCTAATGGAGGTGATGCTGCCTTAATTGAATCTGGGCTAATTTATACTCCACAGATGGCGCCTTGCCACGATGTACTCTAAACCATAGTGGCAGCTTTATGGCTAATTTGTATTTATATTCTCCTCTGAAACAAGCAGGGTTTTAGGTGCAGACGTGCTGCGGGACGGCAGGCTCGTTTAAGGAGGCAGGATTGATCTCTTCAGAAACAGAGATGCACCCAGGGCCCCTTTCAGGGACAGTGAAGAGAAGAGGAGCCAGAGACACTTGGCTTAATTGAGGCTTAAAGTTGGCTGACTCTTCAGCTCCTGCATGAACAACGGAGGCACCCCTGAGCATCATGGGGAAAAATAAAGCCTTGTTTGTTTTGGGGGGATTCAGCTCCTTCTAGACCATTAATCTCATTTCTTTTCCAGCCTAGATCCCTATTAATGATAACCTGGCTCACAGCACTGAATCCCATTTGCACATCATTTGTGAAATGTGAAGATTAAATAAAGCAGAAATTCCCTTTTCAGATCAACCGCCTAAACACATTCCTACCCACGTTTGTTTTTATGCATGGTCAGAATTTGAGGTCATAGCATATCATAGCTGTATATTGTAAGCTTCCTACTCAGGCATTTATTTTTTTTACTTTATATCAAAAGTAATTTTAAATCAATTATTTACAAACAGATTTATTTTAGCTTTAATTCACTATATCAGATTTTGAGCGGTTCAAAAGTTTACATACAAAAAAATAGATAAATATTGACTGCGGGAGATCTTCAGGCCCTTGGGCAACACTGCATTAAAAACAGGCATGATTCTGTACTGGACATCACTGCATGGGCTCAGGAACACTTCCAGAAATCAAGGTCTGTGAACCTGTTCACCATGCAATCCACAAGTGAAAGTTAAAGCTGTATCATGCAAAGAAGAAGCCGTAAGTCAACATGATCCAGAAATGGTGCCATTGTGTCCTGCAGACTCAAAAAGAGAGGGACCATCCAGCTTGTTATCGGTGCACAGTTAAAAAGCCTGCATCTCTGCATCTCTGCTGGTATGGAGTTGCATTAATGCTTATGGTGTGGGCAGCTTACACATCTGGAAAGGCACTATTAATGCTGAACAGTATAAGATGGTTTAGAACAGTATGTGCTCGCATCCAGACGTCGTCTCTTCATGAAGGCCTTACATATTCAGCAAAGCAATGATCAACCACATACTGCAGCCATCACAACAGCATAGCATAGACCAAGATCATTACTTCAGGAACAAATGGTGTAGGCTTTTTTCCTTGGGGAAAAAAGATACACTGCAAAAAACGATTTTTAAGAAAGAAAAAAAAACTTGTTTATGTTTACTTGTTGCTATTTCTAAGATCATATGTCTAACTTTTTCTTAATAAGATATTTCAGCTCATCTTCAGCTTTGTTTACCAGTTACAGGGTATGACTGTAGTTTGGTTGAAATTCCAGAATAAGAATTAATTTTTATTTAAAGAATAAGGCCACTTAAACAAATTCTCAATTTAAAAAATGTATTTAAAGACTCTAAATCAAGAGTTCATAACATTCATTTAAAAAATATTTCTTACAAAAAGCAATTTTTGCTTGTAAGAAGCACAATTTTCTTTAATTTTTGACAATTTAGTTTAATTTAAAAACACGAGTTAGATTCATTTGCTAGTTATAACAATTCTAGCCAAGCAACTTTTGCTTACCCAAATTTTTTTCTCAAAACAAGAAAAAATTATCACATTTAGGAATATTTGGTTTATTTTAAGTAGTGCTGTTTTTGCAGTGTAAAAAGCACTAAAAGTTTTTAGTCCTTTTACACTGGTTTACATGTGTACAAAGTCAGGATATTTTTGTCCTGAAAATGTAGAAAAACAAACACACAGACACACACCCATGGCTCCATTTCCTCACCAATTTCTGCTTGTGGTCAGGCCGTGTATGCGATATTGACTCAGCTCCATGAATTATTCATCTGTCTAATTATACAGATATGCATTTGTGATCCTGTATTTTTTATGGCTTCTGGCATCTCGGTAAACCTTGCTGATGCATGTGGCCTGTCATCTTTAAATCTCTTCGCCTTGCTGTCGTCAGTGTCAGGGCCCTTTATGATAACACCAGCAGGATGCTGATGCTCATGACAAGCAAAGGATACTCAGGGGTGGAGGATAGTGCTTCCTGAAATGGGGTCAAGTCCAGAATGGGTTTGAGGTTGAAATATTGTACTTTAAAGGGGTGCCTAATGTGATGTGTACACAAGTCTTGATGTATATACGCCTTCTCTGTGAAATTCACCAAACGTTAGGAGAGTTAAAATGTGCACAAATTTATTCTTTGTACAGAATGTGTTATCCTGTTTTCCCTTGAACTTAACCTGAACAAACAGAATACATTTTAATGGCTATGATAATGATTTATCACTTTGAATTATGCATTAAGGAATATATCACCCTGAAATGGAAGCAGAAGCATAAGTTCTGCAATAAAAACTTAATGCTTCGGTGCTCATCAGTGCTTACCTAAGCCAGTACTATGTCACCCATTCATTTGGCTTCCTGGCCAATCACGAGCTACTACTCAACTTTAAAAGGAAGTAATTTGCCTCAGCTTTATTGATCACATGAGTCACGTGTCACTGTTATTCTCCTTCCTTCCCACCATCACTAGGTTGGCACCGGTCCTGTTGCCCTTTCCATCTGTCCGGTAGTGTATGCTCTAGACCAAATACTGCAGACCTGGGCTACACTTTAATAATGAAGCACTCTGAGTTTTTATGGTAGAAATCATATTTATTTTTTTTAATTAAAGAGGTTTTGCTTCTTTGTTTAGAATTGGACCTGCAATGCTAATGTTGCTACTAGAGCTCAATAGTCACCTTATATCACCAATAGTCAGAATATATCGCCAATGTTTTCGCCAACGTTATCGCCAACCCACGCAGACACAGGAAGATCATAGAAACTCCACCCAGATGGGGATGTGAACCCAAGACCTCAGCACTGAGAGGCGATGTGCTAACCACCAAGTGACTGTGCCACCCCAATCTGACTTACTGTGAATGATAAAAATGAATAAAACCTCACTAATACAGACAGACACTTCAGACAGCAGCAGAGCTGGTAGGAGACTCATATGGAATAAGATTTCTCTGCATTCATGATGATCATTGTCAATAAAACTGATTCTACACCTCTAATTCTAATGTCAAAGCAGTCAGCTACACACATTTTAAAGCTCACAGTCACATTGTGTCCAAAAGCACACTGACTAGTCTGTGAGACTTTAATTAATCATGATGTGGGTTGAGATTTTTAATATTTATACAGAAGCAACTGCATTATGTATGTGATGTATGTTTATGTTAGGCTCACTAGTTCTACACTTTGGATTACAAATATATCTTGACTGACTGGCTACATCTCGGATAAGTGTAATGTTATATGATTTTGGTGCAAACCATTCACACAGCACACCCAAAGACATGAAAGAACAAGGTAAAAAAGTTCCGTTTGGATTTCAGGATGACTTCAGTGTTGAAGCTTGTCCACCAGCCGCCACTGTATTCTAGGGTTTTTCATCATGTGTGACACTGTGTAGGCGTCGTTTTTCTTTAAATTCAGTAGCTGCAGTTTATACGTGCACTGCCCTGAGCTGATCTGATATAATGCAGTTATCTTCCCTTGACCTTCACAGAAAAACAAGACTTTCTCTTCTGAAAATGTTTTCTTTTTCTTCTTTTGTGAACTTCTCTTTTCTCACTCCTCAGTTACACTGAAAGTGTGTTGTTTTCAGAAAAGGTGCAGATAAATATCTGCGTTATTGTGTATCGATGTGGCAGAAATGCTCTTTGTTACTGTGAAGTGAGTTGAAGTGTACGATTTGCACAGCGGCAAAATAAGCCAAGCATTGAAAGTTGCCAGGCGGCCGATGCATTATTGAAGTAGTGAAAATAGATCATTTTTCTACTTTCTCACACTCTCATCTATCTCCTTTTCCTATTAGGTGGGTAATGTTGGCTCACTAATGCGAGCTGATCTATCCACATCAGATGTGTAATGGAAGGTTTTTCTGTTATTTAATGAGACTATAAACATCATCAATTTGAGTTTACGTGAATGCAAACAGGCAAATTGTTGGGAATTGAATTCTTCCATTGCCTGGTGATTATCTGAGGCCCTTGTAATAACGTGACCTTCTTTAGGTGTGTGAGAGTTATTTATTACAGCTAATGTTTCTTCCCGCTCTGCAGACTGCCCTTTCCTGTAGCGTATCCTGTACTGTATGAAAGGTGGCTCACAGAGAGAGAGAGTGTGTGTGTGTGTGTGTGAGAGAGAGAGAGAGAGAGAGAGAGAGAGAATGTGTGTGTTTGTGTGTGTGTGTGTGAGAGTGAGAGTGCATAACTCATTAGATATAGATTCCAGTATAAAATGTTTATAATCTACAGCTTTCAACAATGTGCAGGAAGTATAAATTAAGGAATGTTCAGATGAACAGAGCTATAGCTCTAAATCGCTGTAAATAAAAATGACATTAATGCAATTAGTAGTGTATATGTATGTGTTGTTTTAACCCTTTCATCTTCATTTCTTCATGGTCATCCAGTATTATTTGTGGTTCTCATCCAATATCTGAATAGGTTAATCAATACTTCATTATGCTAAATCAAGTGTGCAGCTGATGGAGTTTAATAAATCTGCGTGATGCTGAGGAGTACGTTGTTTTTCAAACTAGATCACCGGACATTGTTTTCTAAACATGACATCTGTATTGTCTGAAGACATTTTGAATGAGGTTGTTTGAAAAGTCCCCAGTTGTCTGTCAAGTGCAGTGTTTAGGTTAGGTTTAGGACTAGGATTGTATAATTATATACAGATAAGTTCAGTATGCTCAAGGTGTGTGTAGTAGTACAGTGGGTCTCTATGACAGCTGTTCAATAAGGGTGATGCCGATGCTGTGTGTGCTGATGGGACATATATCTTACACAGCAACTTATCTACTCAGATCTGCACAGTGCCCTCTACACATCACACACATAACACTGCTACACGGGTACACACACACACACACAGATGGCTTGTTTTGCTGAATCATCAGGGATGTAAGGCTTGTGCTCCTGGATCATCAGGGGTGTAAGGCTTGTGCTGCTGGATCATCAGGGCCATAAGGCTTGTGCTGTTGGATTGTCAGGGGGTGTAAGGCTTGTGCTGCTTGATCGTCAGGGGTGTAAGTCTTGTGCTGCTGGATCGTCAGGGGTGTAAGGCTTGTGCTGCTGGATCGTCAGGGGTGTAAGGCTTGTGCTGTTGGATTGTCAGGGGCGTAAAGCTTGTGCTGCTGGATCGTCAGGGGTGTAAGGCTTGTGCTGCTGGATCGTCA
>BRDA01054443.1:0-13645 GCA_036984385.1 Crenuchus spilurus | reverse complement strand
AATAATTTATATTATTAATATAATAATATATTAATAATAGTATATTATTAATAATAATATATTAATATAATAATTTATATTATTAATATAATAATTATATTATAATATATTTCATTTTATGTGAAATGACCTGTAAAAGACAATGATGAGTAATTTTAGGTTATAGCCAGACTATCAATTTGGTTTTGAGTATCATGACACTTGCTAACTATCAAAATTAAAATTCTGTTATCCTAACAGCCCTAGTAAACTGTAGTGTGACCATTTTCATAATATTGGTCAAAGCACATATTGAAAAAGGTTTAAACATCTGAAAAGTATGACAGCTGTGAAACGCTGATGAAATGGTCATTTTAAAATGTCTCCAAACTTTTAATGGCTGGTAAAAATGCACAAAGTGCAGCAGAGAACCTTTTTAGTAAGGGTGAGATTGTAGCCCTGGGCCAGTTTGTCTTTCAGGTAGAAGGGAGATCCACAGCACTTAAGGCCACCACGCTCCAGGAAAGCAATGCGGTCACTGAGGACCTCTGCCTCATCCAGGTGATGAGTGGACAGTATGATTGTGCGTTCTAGACAGACAAGGAACACAAAGACCCACGTCTAATCAGATACTGCAAATACAGAGACAGAAAAAACTGCAGAGAAGAAGGGAGTTATGCTCAAACCCAAGAGGCAAGAGGCATCAAACCCCAACCTTGCTTTTTTAGATTAAAATCCTGACAAACTGCCTCTCTGTCTCAGAAGGACATAATTAAACATCAAAAATGTGAGCGACGAAAGCATGATGGATAACAATCGCTCATTACTACATCTGCTGAGGCATTTTCCCTCTTCTTGTTTCCTCCACGACCGCACGCACCTTGAGAAAATCCATTAGCGCTTAATTAAATTTTGAGACAGAATGTCAGAAACCTGATAAGAACCAAACCCTGCAGGGTTTGCCAGCTTTATGTGCTATGAGTCTCTCTCTCTGTTTCTCACTCTAACAGAGCAACATGCAAACTGTTTACCTTGCTTATGCTGGAGGATGATGTCCCAGATGCTTCGCCGTGAGCAGGGGTCTACTCCAGTGGTGGGTTCGTCCAGAATCACCAAACGGGAACCACCAATAAAAGCAATGGAAATGGAAAGTTTCCTCTTCATGCCACCAGATAGTGTTCCTACACGCTTGTAACGGTGGGTATACATTCCTGTCTCATCCAGAATGCTGAGAACATTGAAAAAATTAAATTTGGTAAAGAGGTCGATATCATGTTTGTTTCATACATACATATATATATATATATATATATATATATATATATATATATGTTGAATTAGTAACTTAATGAGTTATCAGTCTTCTCAGAATCCACAAACCAGCCCAAAAGACCCAGAAGGAGCTCATAAAAAATATACTATGATAACAATGATTAGGCAGCTCCATGGAAGAGATGATATAGACCAAGATTTTCTGTGATTAATTGGGGTGGTCTGGATGGAGGTCCCTGAAGACCTCACTGAAAACCTTGGGCTATATCTCAATTTCTCGTTACGTATATGACACACACCGGCGCACTTGCTGGTTCAGTTCCTGTTTTGTCCAGTGGGGGGCTTTTATCTGACCATACAGTAGCAGGTGCTCTTTGACAGTCAGGTGGTCAAAATGGACATCATACTGCATGCAGACACCAAGCTCCTTCCGTATGTCATCAATAAATGTCTCCATATCTTTTCCATAGACCTCAATTGAGCCAGAAGTAGGGGCAAATAGTCCAGTGAGAAGTGACCTATAACAACAACCAAAAATGTAAATACATAAACTAGCAGTTGACATGGACACATTTTTTGAACATTCATGAGACACACACACATTTTATATATATATATATATATATATATATACATACATACATACATACATACATACATATATATTGAGAATTTGTTAAAATGTTTAAATGATTGTGTGTCCTCTTACATTGTGGTGGTTTTTCCAGCTCCATTGTGACCAAGCAGAGAAGTGACATGGCCCTCATAGAAAGACAGATTCAGGTTCTCTATGGCTTTCCTTTTGCCATAAATCTTTGTCAGGCCATGAAGTGAGACACCAATCGGCTGATCTAAGAACTCCTCATCTCCTTGAGTATGGAAATCACCCACATCTGCAGACAGATAGGGACAAAAAAGGGAGACAGAATGAATCAGATGTAGTAAGAACATGAAAGGCTTCTATGAATATGAATGACTGGATTCTTTATCATATGGCAGTGTTAAACTAAAGCATTCTGATGTTTAAATTTTAAAATATGCAGAGACACTGATTGTGTACCTTTGCTTTTGCCTTTGCCTTTGCTATTTTTCTGGATGTCCTGCACCATGTTGGAAAAAAGTAGCCCTTTGCCAACTTTCTTTGGTGCTCTGCTGCAGCAACAGAACAAGTCAGTCCAGAAGGATGGAAGCACGGGGAAGTACCATGGAGAAGGAATTCCATATTTCCCTGATCAGAAATGAGGAAAGTTATGCATTTGATGTGATATTGAACTGACAATGAGTTTTATACTGAAGAGATACTTGACTACAGGTACTGAATATTGTAGTTGTTCAAAAATATGCATTGTCAAGAAAACTTAACAGGAAAAGGCAGAAAACATGCTAATGTGAACTAATTTAACATAATTTTATTCCAAGTAGTTGTGGAACTTTTCTGTTTGTCTATTCATTATGAAATGCACACATACTGAAAACGAAAGCTGCAAGCCAATGATGTAGAAAGAAATTGATGGAGATGGGTATTGGATAGTTTTCATACAGTGCACATAAAAAAATGAATATGATGAAAAAGTGCATTTTTCTTCATAATTTAATAATTAAATTAAAATGTCAAATAAATACATTTAATTAAAATGTATTTTAATGTTGATCAGTATGAGTTATATAGCTCATGAAACCCAGATATCCAGAATCTCAAATTATTAGACTTCAGAGTACTTTTCAAACAGTACTGACTTTACAACAAAAAAGGCTTGAAATATGTCACTTTACAGCTAATAAAAATATATTACAGATTATCTTTTTGAATTAAATTATGAACACAAAATGTTTCAAATATCTAAGTTTTTGGAGATGCACCAGTATGGCAAAGCTGATGCTTAAAGAAAATGCCAAAAATCATGTAATGTAATGCATTTTAGTCTTCTCTGAATGAATTAAGTACTATATATATATAGCAGAAAATAAATATTTATAAGATACAGACACAGATCTTATTGTTTCCCTATTGTATCTAGTTTTTACTATTTTAATCTACATAGTATTATTGAATATAAAATAAATAAATACTGTTAATTAAATAATAATTAATGATCAATAAAGATTCATAATTCCCAAAGAAGATGAGGTGTGCACAGTTGGTGCATACCTGGGAAGACCATACGGATGTAGGCACCCAGAATGAAATAGATGATGGAGTCAATGAGCAAAAGCCAACAGAGCCAACCAAATGATGAGTTGTCACCAGCTACTGGGGATGTGTACATGTTGCTCCACTGTATACCTGGACAGATGCATACAAAGAGAATCATTCCACAAAGCAACATCTCCATCCATATATAGAGAAAGACTCATGGAATGCAAAAGTCATGGCATGCTGTTTGAGCTGTGCCTACCTTCTTCCTGCTTCTCATATCGGGAGATGTATTGGCTTGCATAACTGAAGCACGTTGGAGAAAACAGGCTCTGTGAAAAGCAAGTGTAGATTTACCACATTGCATTATTATACACTTTTTCTTATTATGTTTCATCCATTTTATTCTCTTTTTATTCTCTTCTTGCATTTGCTATGAGGCTAAATAACTTTTGTCACTTACCAGACATTTTATTACAAACCCCTACCTTATAGGACCACTTTGCAGATGTACAGTAAGAGAGCATAGCCCATCTTTTGGGATATCCTTCCTCTAGCCTTTCATGACATTTCTAACATTTTCACCATGTATGTGATGTAGTAGTGTTTATATATGTGTTTGATACACTTAAACCAGCACAATATGCACTACTATACTAGTACCACATTAGTGCCCCTGTTGTGTATAAAATGGTCCACCATTCAAATACCATCAACAGTGGGCACAGTGGTCAGAAAATGAGGTAGAGGGCAGCTCTTAAGCACACAGTAAATCTGCCAGTGTTAAATCAACACTATTAGAGTTAAATTAACACTGAGGATGTCAAAATGTAACACTCTCGGTGTTAATTTAACTCTAATAGTGTTGATTTAACACTGGCAGATTTACTGTGTGCTTAAGGTAGGCATTTCTATATATAAGGAGAATGATGATATAACAAACAGCCACACATTACAATAAGGCTTACAAATAAGACTGCATTAATCATTATTAAATGGTTGAAGAGTTTTGAGAACAATTTATCAAACAATCTGCCGTCTTCACTTAATGCTTACATGAGACTTTATTAAGGTTCTCATTGGTTAATTAGTGGTTGGAAATTTTCCTTTTATTGTAAAGCACTTTGGTTTTAAATGTGCTACATAAATAAAATGTACTTACTATTAAATAATGCTTAATACAGTCTTCAGCACTGCAAATATATGTAATGTAAAGTGTTCCATAATAAAAAAAAAAAAACAATTTGAAAAAAAATCTCTCAATTAAAAATAATAGTTGTCATCATTTTGAACATGATTAGAGCTGTACCAGGGCACTCTTTGCAGAGAGGGAGAGAGTCTCCTCCAAGGACATGACAACAATGAATGGGAAGAAGCAGATGACGTAGACCAAACTGCCACTCAGCCCTGCAATGTTGGTCTTGTCAAAGAAAGCGCTGACAAGGAAACTGATGGCCAGGACACTCAGGCCGTAGTCACACAGGTAGAGGAAAAGCACAAAGCCATCGCTCTTCGGAAGCACACCGCCAGCTTTCAGAATGATGGTGAGGATAATGATGGTTGCCAGAACAAACACAGCACTCTCAATGAACCATGCGAAGAAATGACTTAGTGGATTGACACCCATCATCTTCATATACTGAGGAAGGAAAATGAAATGGTATTTGGTTTAATTTGAAAGTGTAGGTAAACCATACTCTACATTATACTTGGATGGATGGATGCAAATGGATGCTAGTAACACCAAGATGTGAATTTTTTAAGGCTAAAAGATGACTATTTGAATTCATTTATTATTATCAACACTACTATGACTCAATTATTATTCACTGCCCTATTCCTCTAACAGTGATCACGCTGAATGAGTATACTGGTAAAATTGGCAATATGAATAACCAGTCAATAAGTTGTTTCTTTGTCTTAAACATATTCAAATAAAATTTCTAAATAGGTTCAATACCAAAAAACAAACATGATCATGCAGAGTAGTGATTATATAATGAGTAAATATTTCAAATTCCACAGTGAACTGGTTGTGTAAATACCTCATGCAGTCGGAGCTCTCTCTCGTGGACGAGTTTCTTTACAAAGTTTGCAATGAAAAGCACCCAAGCAATCATCAGCACCAGGGGGAAAGCAAAGGAGATGCTGTTGAGATACCTGGGAGTGACAGACAAAGCTCAGGGTCAGTGAGTGTGGAACAGAACAGCCGCCCGGCCTTCTCAACCTCTTACTCAACGCTGAACCATAACAGAAGATATGGGAAAAATCACAGACTGAGTTGACCGACTGAACCATAAGCAGTTTATACAAGAGGTCATGTCAGCTTGGAGCGAGAGTCTGACACACAGACTGCAGCAATCTTTATTGCACTCCAAATAATGTTTTAAAATGATAGTGTCAGTGGAACGGCTTGTTCTGTCATAAATCAAAATGGGTCACAATGCAAAGAGCACCATATTACAAGCGATCACAGAAATGAAATCAGGATATTTTCTAGCTCTTCTAACATAAGATGGCATAGTCTGTGCATTGTACACACAGCCTGGCCATGATGATTTATTGGACTTTGTGTAGTTTTTGCTTGCTTGCTTTATTTGTATTAGAAGCTGTACATATAGTGTACTCCTAACATATGTCAATGCCATTTCAACAATACTACACCATAAATCAAATGGACAGTATATAGATATGGCATTTGTGTGTATGTGTGTGTGGTGAAGCAGTATGTATTTCCACTCACTCGTCTTTATAGAAGCAAGGGTAGGGGAAGGCCTGGACCTGAACAGCGGGCTCCTGAACCTCCTTCCCAGATTGCAGTGCTATGATGGCCCTCTCGATGCTCTCTTGCAGGTAGGCAAAGCCACGGATGTAACGTTGTGTCTTCAGTGGACTAATGTATGAAGCCCTCACCCAAAAGGGGTTGCGAGTACGATCTGTTCGCATTGAGTTGTCAATGTGCATGCGGATGGTGTAGTCCACGTTAGGAGGCAGGCCGGAGGAGGAGGAGGAGGAATCATTTTGAGGAAGCTTGAAGATGACACCTAAGTGACATAAAAAAAAAAACAACTTGTATTTCTAAAAGTTTCAGCAGGGGAAGTTTGGTTAATGTTACCTTCCATTACATCCCTGCCATTGTTCAAGTAAGATAAATATAAAGTATAAATATAAAGTAAAGATAAAGATAACTGTAAATAATATATAGACTATAACAGAAACATAGCCTAATGCAAATAATATGTAGACCATTAGGGATATGGGTTTTGTTTTTGCTTGTGTGAAGCCATACATGAAAAAAAATCAATTTCACATGCGTGTGTGTAAGATATTTTACTTCGAAATTCAAATAATGACTGCCTTTTTATGCTCAACGATGCTACTTTTTGAATTTCTGGTAATAGTCTCATGGATTGCGCAGAAGCTACATGTGGACTGGAATAAAATTGCACTGAATTCCCTTCCTAATAGCTAGGTGAATTAGGATGCATACATAATGGGCTAATGGTACTTCAGTCTATAGTGTACTTAGTTCCGAGTATCATTTATATAACAAGTGCAACGGTTAAGAGATTCAGGCTGTGTGAGATGAGCTCATGTGTGTTGTGTGGCTGTTTGACAATAAGTGTTACATGAATGCTTGAGATGGGTATATGAGTGTGTGGGAGAAGAGATCAAGAATGTGTGTATGTGTG
Organism: Crenuchus spilurus; assembly: GCA_036984385.1. NCBI lineage: Eukaryota > Metazoa > Chordata > Actinopteri > Characiformes > Crenuchidae > Crenuchus > Crenuchus spilurus. The sequence goes on along the minus strand of BRDA01054443.1, from coordinate 6,568 downwards.
TGTGTACCAGGTTTACATCACGCTGTGGGGACATAAACCTGTTTCAGTCTCTCACATTTTGGAGACTTCACATCATTCAGGGATTCAGGGTTACTGTCAAAATATTTGGGCCATGTAATGTCTACAGTGCAGTGTAGACTCTACACCATTCACAATAACAAATGTGTGTATGGGTTCATGGTGTGTGTGTGTGTGTGTGGTGAGGGTTCATTGTGAGTGTGAGAGTATGTGTGTGTTTGTGTGTGGTGTGTGTGTGGTGAGCTCATGATGTGTGTGTGTGTCTGTGTGTGTGTTGTCTGCTGTGTCAGAAGTGGACTCACTGGCATAGAGCTCACGATTCTGTGCCAGTTGCTCAGCCTGCTTGTCCAGCTCTTCAATGGAGTTGTAGCCGTGGTAGCGGTCGAAATTGACGCAGGATGATAGGTTCATCATGAGGCTAGAGAGGGTACTGATCTGCTCCACAATGGCCTGGTTCTGCTGCAGCATCTGAGTCATGTTCGCTGTGAAGAGAGATTCAAAACCCTCTCATGTGTTCGTTTAAAAAGATCTTTATTAATTAGCATAATTAATTTCTAAAAATGGCACTGTATTTGAAGCGTTACAGGAAATTAAAGAATGTGCCACGAGTGGTGTCATCGCTGTACAAGTGCAAGGGATGAATTGTGGTTAAACTGGAGTACTAATTACTTCTAAGTGCCTGACACCAATGGTGTTAAAAGCTACTCATAAAAGACCCCTAAAATAGATGGCATGTATGCCATGCCAATGTAGACGGAAATAAATACGGCATAAGCAGTAAGACCAAGCACTTCATACTTACAGAAATTTTGGAGAGTGTCTTGCATCTGTACAACATCAATGTTGGTCTGCTTCTTTATGAAGTTTTGGACAAACTTGTTACTTAAAGAGTTCTGTACAAAAACAAATAATATTAGTAATATTAGAAATATTAGTATTTTTGTGGCATAATGGAGAGTTGAGGCTTCAGGTAAAAGTGTGTGATTTTGAGCTGATCGTTGTGAGGATTGTTGCCTTCATACCTGGAGCATGGGTAGGGTTTTATTCAGGATTTGTGCTGACTGCATTAGATAAGATGATGATTGCAGCCATTCCTCAGCGTACATACGCAGGTCACCAAACTGCTGCAGAGTGGAATTCGACTGCCAGACACAACAAGACATCAAAAATAGAACAAAGAAAATTCCTCTGTGTGTTTGAGCAAGTGTGAGTGTGCAGAGTGTGCTTTTGTGCCTGAGGGAGTTTACTGTGTAGCAGTTGATGATTTTTGTAAATATTATATGTGGTACTATAACTTCCCTTACAGTTGACAGCTCTGACTAACAACCATATATTAATATATTAATCCTACATAATACATACAAAATTCTATATAATGCCAAATATAGGTGATAAATATCACACACACAGAGACACACACGCACACATAATACAATACATTTTACTGTCAGATTTCTATTTTTTTCCTCCCACATATACTGTATGTCCTGGGGATCAATGTTTTATTGCAGCTCTAATCATATCCATTTGACTTTCATTCTCTGGGATCAAACATGAACTGGATAATACAGAGTATTGTATTTTTGTCATTGCAACATTGGAATGCAAACCTTTGACAATGCCTTGTGGAGAATGGACATACTCAATAACAATGGACAATGATTATACTTTGTCATAATATTGTGTAAACAATCAGCAACAAATCAACAATCCAGCTGTAGTGTGGTTTTTATTAAACAACATGAATATACTTTGATTTTTGTTCACTGGAATTAGTTGAAAATATTCTGAGAATTCCAAACTGTGAGCCTATTACTGTAATACAAATTAAATTATGCCTTGAGGGAATTGTTACACCCCTGATAAGGATCATTAAATTAGGAATATACACTGACAATCAATATTTTAATGTGTAATCTACCTACATTATCAGCATATAAATCATATATACATAAATGTGTACCTTCTGTATGATCTCTCTGATCAGCGGGGTGTCTGGGGAGTAGAGCACCTGTCCCAGCAACATTGGCTTTAAGAAGGCCCAGGCTATAGCACCGCCAGTGGTGCTCACCATGTCCAGGTAGAAATTGGTACAGAACGGTGCTGGACAAAAGCACACAAAAAATAATTTTCAAAACAACTGTTTACTCAATGTTCAAAAGTACTGTGTCCAAAGATAGTAGAGAAGCATTCTAGTGAAATATAAGAAATAAGGTTTGATTGTTACAACAGAAGAAAATCTACAAAATACAGAACACTGTTAACAATATAGCACCAACAGTTCAACACTTACACCTCAATCATAATAGCCAAATGGCTAACCAACTTTTTCTTTACATCTATCCCAGTTCATGGACAGTGAAGGCTTGTGGAATTTTCTGTATTGATTTAAAATTAGGATTTCATAGGACAACTTCTCAATGCATACTTATTTCTTATAAATAAGCATTTAGAATTAGCCTATTGTTCCTTAAAATGGTCAGAGCATGCATGCGTGTTTTGCAGTTTTAAGCAACATGTTCTTTTCGTATTATTTAGGGGGAAAAAATTATTCACCACACACAAGCAGTGTACATTCACTGTTTACTGTAACAAGTGGCCAATTTGGCAGATCATACAATGACTGAATTAATGTGCTGCTCCTCTGCATGTTTACAGCACTAAGAATTTGTGGCTTACTGGCATTACGTGGGATTTTGAACTTGGTCATCAGATCATCCACCCTTTTTTGGTCTTGGAAAGAGGGGTTAGATTCAGCCAAGTTAGGCAGCTTGGAGATGCCAAACAGTGACAGCATGCCATTTCTGCACATGGCACGGGAGATAGTGAGAAATGTGGCTTTGCTGGAGATTGTTGATCGTGTCTTCCTCACCAACTAAAACAGAGCAAAAGCAAGATAGAGAGAGAGAGAGACAGACAGACAGACAGACCTAGTGTTGACCTTCAGTGAAAAAATACTGTCATTTTACATTAATTGTAATGTTTCTGAAAAAAAACTAATTAATATACTAAATATATAGTTCAGAACATTAAAATATTGTAGGTAATAGAATAATTAAATATAATATAATATAATATAATATAATATAATATAATATAATATAATATAATATAATAATTTAAATTGAGTTGAATTATCTTTGTGATGACTCACACCACGGAACTCTGGGTTTGCCATTAGGTTCAGGTCTCCAAAACTAGAAAGATAGGTCTGTAGCCGGTTGAGGGCAGGGGCCAGCTTGCTCATAATGTCTGTGAAAAACTTCAACATCTGCATGAGGAATCCCACCATGTCCTGAATTTCACTGGACAGCATCATCTGCAAGAATGCACATTGAAAGAAAAGTTTCATACACCAATCTTCTGATCAATAAAAAATATAGACAAAGCATTCATGTTTTTGCAATGGGAGATTTTCTAGATAAGCATCACTCTAAGAACAATCACAGTCAATAAACTCCTAGCCTAACTGTGTTTTTTATACTGCACAAATCAATATCCTTCCCATATGAAATTACATCTCTTTAATATACTATAGAGGATGGCTATACCCTCCAATCAGTCTTTCATTAACCTATCATTGTGGCTTGTACATAGCAGCAAAGCTTACTAGCATATTTTTTGAAAACACAGTCCTATAACTGTAAGGATAGAAAATTCGTCTGTGTTGGATAACAGAACATTGTTTAAATACTACTGTACATTGAGCTAAACTATACAGACAAAAGTATTAGGATACTTGCTTATTCATTGTTTCTTCCAAAGTATTAAATATAGTATGTCCTGCTGTTGTTAGAGCAACTGTTTCTACTGTGTATGTAAGGCTTTCTACTACATTTACATTTACATTGTGAGGATTTGATTGCATTCAACCACAAGAGCTTTAGTAAGGTCAGCAAACTCTCCAACTCATCCCACAAGTATTAGATGGAGTACCATAATTCCAGAGAACACAGTTCCACAGCTCAATGCAGAGGGGCTTTTTTACCTTTCTAGCATATGCCTGGCATTAGGCACTGTGCTAATAGGCTCATGTTAATCTGCTCCAGAATCCTATTCTATTGGCAGTACTTCTCTACAAGGACTAGACAAGCTGTGTGTACATTTGCATGTGTGTGCATTTTGCAAATCTGAACACATTTGTAGGGGTGTCCACAAACATTTGGACATATCGAATGCGAGCAGTAATCTCAGATTGTGTTTATTGCTGTTGATATTTATTGTGCAACTGTAACTTATGTATTACTCAGTTTATATAAGTAAATATAAGTAATGAATGTATGTAGGATGTATAGTAAAGGTCCAAACATTTTGCAGACATCCCTTTGAATAAGTGAATTCAGTTATTTTAAGGTGCACCTGTTGCTGACAAAGGCATTCAATCACACACATACAGCTTGCAAAGAAATTGATTGCTAACAGAATGAGGAACTCTGCAGCAGCTGCTCATGAGCCTGAAGTTAACATTACCAATGCCACGCATCATCTACAGCCGGTATCTTCAAATCTGGTCCTACGGGGGGTGGTATCCTGCAGTTTGGTAATTTTACTACTCAACAAACCTGGTTCAAATCATCTGTTAATTGCCACATTTAGAAGATGTGTCCGAAAAGGGAAATCCCAAAACTGTGGAGTACACCAGATTTCTATGACAAGACTTGAAGATCCCTTGTCTAGAGAGAAAAAAAGTCCCCCAGCATTGAGCTGTAGAGCCTGGAATAGTATTCCATTTAGTGTGAAGTCTTCTTGCTGTTACTGTAGACAGACTTTCTTTTTCAGAAGATTGAATAAGCATGTGTCTTCAAACTTTTGGACCTATAATATATGATAAGCTTTCATCTACCACATCTACCACAGAACTCCTGAGGGACTTGGGAGTTAGGGGCCAGAACCAACGCGCAGCCGTCAAAGCCGCATCAGAGGCAGCAGAAAAAAGCAGCCAGTGGATCTGGCTGAAGAAAAATGACCTCAGTTGGGCCCCCAAATAGGGTGACAGGAAGTATGAGAGCAGGACGCCCCTGCCTTGCATAGTCCACTGAGATGTCCGCCAATTGACAACAAGGTGACTCTCATGACCAATTGGGCTTGGGACGCAAGCTCAGGTCTGATCACCCTGCAGCTGGCCACCTCTGGGGAGGGTGTATAGTGTGAAAGGCCGAAACACCCCATGACCCAGAGGAACACTACTGATGATGCATCCCGAAAATTTGATTCAAGACTATTCACTGACAAATCCACCAGTTAATTGCATGTGCTCGCACAAGGAATAACATCCCATCCTGTGTTTTCTGGAATCACATTCTGGTAAATGTACAAGAAAAGGCTAATCTTTATTCAAGAGCATCTTAGATCCTTACTTTGTATATGACATTCTCCACGTCGATGTGCTGAGCCAGAAGCACTACCATAATGTACCACTGTCTAGGAGTCAGAGAGCAGAAGCTCATGAAGGTTTGCATCCCTGTAGGGTCCAGGCCAAGGACGACGGGGTCAGAACAGTGCCGCAGGTTAGCTACCCAAGCCAGGACCTACAGTCAAACAAGAAAAGGTGGTCTGAGAAACCGCGTCACTGCTACTACCATTAGATAAAGATCTTTCAAGAGTGGTGAGAAAGTACTATTAAAAGCTGTCTTGTACAGAATGGTACCTTCACCAATTATTTTAAGTCATCAAATGTGTCAGATGGAAGCAACTTTTTTAATGATATTTCCTGGCCTTGGGCTAAGTCACATCTTAAATGGAAATTTTCCATTAAGAAAGACAAGCAGTGTGATAAACACTTCAATACACACAGTGCTGTCATGGTGACTGATGATACAAGATACATTTTGGCCTAAGAATAGGGCTGATAAGGTCAGATTGTATGCAAATCAATAAGCACGCTCGTTGATGTGTTTTTTTTAATATAATCATTTAATTGCAAAGTTGCATTTTTCTTCATAATGGCATGTACTAGATCATCTCCAGATGTTTGTTAGTATTCCTAATTTAATTTTAAAAGGTACATTTTCATACAGTTTATATTCATTAGATGTAAAGTGACATATTTCAAGCCTTTTTATTTAATGCTGATACTTTTTGAATAATAACTTACTTACACTCCAGATTATACATTAACATAATTTGAGATTATTAATTTCTGGATGAGCTATAAACTATACTGAACAACAAAAAAACTTTTGAATGTAAAATAAATGACAGCTTACCTTTTTAAAAAAAATTTAACAATTAATACAATTCTGAACACAAATGAACAATAACACTATAATGCATTCCACATTTTAGAGTGTACTTCCTGTATTTTCCCATAACTTAACTTCTTAAGTTAAACTTCTTTGTGTAAATTTAATAAGTTTAACTTCTTTGTATGAACATTAAAAAATAATTACCATTTGGAAACTTCACTCACATGCTTATGCATGGAACATATTGAGCATTGGCTCTGTACGTTTGAAATTTGCTCATAACAGCCTGTATGTTCGATATATATATATATATATATATATATATATATATATATATACAGTGAGGAAAATAAGTATTTGAACAC
>BRDA01054439.1:0-15677 GCA_036984385.1 Crenuchus spilurus | reverse complement strand
TAAATGCACACGAGTGGAAATACATAAATAAATAAATGTAGGCATGTAGAAATACATAAATAAATAAATGTCGACATGTGGAAATACATAAATAATTAAATGTACACATGTTAAATAAATAAATAAATAAATAAATAAGTGTACACATGTTAAATACATAAATAAAGTAAAAACATTTATTATTTGTATATACACTTTTTCATGAAAAAATGTATATCTTTATTTATTAATTTATACTTTTGTCATGTTTGGTCCTCCATTTATTTATTTATTTATTCATTTATTTATACATTTATACATTTATTTATTTATTTATTTATTTATGCTTTTGTCATTTTTGGTCCTCCATATATATGTCTCTGTAGCATGCTTTTAAAATACTTTTGTAACCGGTCACGAGAGCCACCAATAAAGCTTGGCGAGCCGCATGTGGCGCGGGAGCCACGCAATGAGTATCCCTGTTCTACACAATGCAAAGTAGATAGATTTGAGGAGAAGGGCATGACTAATTTGCGATACAGAGAAACCTGGAATGGAATGGTACATGTATTATGTTTGAGGCGGTCGAACAAAATTCCGGACGGTTTTGAAATTCCCCCCGGACATTTTTTTAGGTCTCAAAAGTAGGACATGTCCGGGAAAAAGAGGACGTCTGGTCACCATAATTAATGAGGCTTGTAATGTGAACGTAGAAGCACATTTAATAATGGATCATAATTATGTAAATTTGTCTGTGAACACATACTAATGTTGTAATGCATTAACACAGGTTTGGTATGTGTTTCAATGCAATATAACATACAGCTTTGACTTCTCAGTAGTATTTATAAAAGGATATAACACAAAATCGAGCATTATAACAGGCAATTAAGTGTCTTAAATAATAAATAATTATTACACTCTTAAATAATATTCTATTATATAATGTCTTATACAGCATTATAAACACTCTGTAAGGTATTTTATATGGCCTGGTATACTGTATAATGCTTTATGTGAGAAGTTAAAACTGTATGTTATTTTGCATTATAACACATAGTACATGAATATACCAAATCTAGGTTATAATGCATTACAACATTAGTATCTGTAATGTTTCTATAAATGGATATTATGATGCATAGCAATAAAATAGCTATAACAACTTGAATAATTATACAGCCTTATGGTACTCATATTATATAAGCCATTTAATGCATTCAACATTGGTTTTAACACTGCAAGTGTTAACAACATTTTCTTTAGGTTTGTGCCCAAGAGAAAATGTGGGACATTTTATATATGAACATGAATGGATTAAGAACACTAAAGAGTCTTAACAATAAAAAATACGCACAACAGAAGGAACAGTCTGGAAGAAGGCACAGACTGAGGCATAGAGACAACATGTTGATGGAGCAGCAATGGAAAGTACTGAAGCACAGATTCCTGCTGCAAACCTCTGAGAAACCTGTTCTGGACCCAAAATAATCCAGTCCTACTTAGAAAATGGAAGCAGAGGCACCTTGAGGAGAGCCTGAGCCTGTGGAATAAACAGACACTTACTTCTAAGAATCTTTGACCACTGGTCAGCTTTGCTGTCAAATTTGTTATTGATTACAAAAGTATTTATTTAATACATGTTATAAAGAATAAAAAAGCATCAAGTCCAGACAGCAGGAATATCAGAATATTATCCCATGGATTGGAGTGAACTTGGCACAGGACGTCACAGATGCCACAGGGTTTACTGCATGTACACAGTAAATCTGTCAGTGTTAAATCAACACTATTAGAGACAAATTAACACTGAGGGTGTCAAAATGTAACACTCTCAGTGTTCATTTAACTCTAATAGTGTTGATTTAACACTGGCATATTTACTGTGTATAAATAAGGGAGCACACCAGTCAGCTGTAGCAAAGTGTAAAACCATCATCATGGGTAAAGGACGTGAAGTGACTGATGTCTAAAAGGACATTATAACAGGGAACCAGGTGAAGCATGGTGGTGGTAGCATCTCAGAAACCACTAACTGTTTAGGACATTATAGAGCTGCTGTAGTGAAGATGTACTGAGAATGGATTTCTTGTACATTGAGTGTCTCACAACAGCATAATAGTGGTGCCCCACAAGCCATTAATGCCTGCAGAAAACAGTGACTTTGGCAAGTGGTACAGTGGTACCAGTTAACCTCTATAATGAACAAACGAGCAACAGGAGGAAAGTGTCAGTGATCAGCACTGAGCAAACTCTCCAAGCCAAGAGTGGTTATTCTCACTATTAGGCAGGTGGTCACAATATTCTGTATATATTGATATTCCTTTTGCAAGTACGTTTTGGTCATTTTTAGCAGTCAGTCCAGAAGGTCATAGGTCACACTCCCATACACCACTTTTTTACACTTTTTGATAGCCTTACAACTTCTGCCATTCTGCAATGGAAACATCAGGAATGCTTTCACAAGTTTTTTGTTTTAAAAATATTTTAAAAATGTGCATTATTGTGCACTATTTACACTAAATGTGATTAAAAAAATCAATTTAACTTCATTTTAAATTTTATAAGTTGTGAATTTACATTCTTAAAAACAAAAGATGCCACAAAATGTTCTTTGAGATTAAGATTAAGATCAACCAATTTAGCCAATGTGATTTTTCTGTGAGTGTCTGTGTTGCCAGGTTCCACAGTATCCCTGATTTGGAACCAACTTTAATTGAGGCAAAATGAGAGGGCAAGTGCTTGGAATGTAAAGCGCATTACAGTATATGTCTCTGTAGCATGCTTTTAAAATACTTTGCCTGTGCTGGCGTACTTTCATAACCAGTCACGAGAGCCACCAATAAAGCACAGCGAGCCGCATGTTGCTCGGGAGCCGCGCAATGAGTATCCCTGCACTATGCTGTGAGAATTTGTGCCCAAAGCGGTGGGCAGCCTTTATCCACAGGCGCCCGGGGAGCAGTTAGGGGGTTAGGTGCCTTGCTCAAGGGCACTTCATTCATGTCCTGTCTGGGGATCAAACCAGTGACCTTCTGGTCACAAGACCAGATCCTTACCACTAGGCCATGGCTGCCCCCTGAGTAAAGCAGTGGTAGAACCTATGTTTTGTTTATAGTTTTTTCTCCATTAAGAACTTTTTCTCTGGCTGATTCTTTTTTGACTGAAGACGCTTTCCAAACGTTTGAGAAGCTAGACTTGAAATGAAAGTAGGAAGAAACTCACTTTGGTGGAGAACCATGTCATCTCATTTACATAACTTTTTTATATTGAATATTATATTTGAAAAGGTTATTTAAAGAAACAAAATGACTTTTATATGATATCGGTCTCTTTGTGGAACATTTTTTAAATGTATATTTAATTAAAACACTCGCAGTTCAATATTTTTTCATCTTCATAAAATATGTTTTTGGAAAGTAATACTTCAGTTTTTCATTTTTTACTTTACAAGAAACTCTCCAGGGACTGCTTGTAACGGTGGCTGTCTGAAGGGATTTAGGTGGACACAATATGTGAAATGAAGTTTTCATGTGAGCACATAAGCCCAAAAGACATAACTGAATCTATAAACAAACACATAGATTAAAGAATATAGACACAAACTAACACACAACCTAACACACACACACTCAATGACCAGCAATGAGGCAATGAAACACAGGGCTATATAAAGGGGAACTAATTAGAACATCAGAGCTGGGGAACAGGTGAATACAATAACAAGAGGGGAGTGACAGACAGAACATGAGTGGATGCTTAAAGTGACAGACACAGACAGGAAAACAGACCCAATTCGTGACACTGCTCATGAAAATGAGCTATTTGATTAAATCTGGCACATTTATATTATGTAATACTGATGATCACTAATGTGTACCATCTCTGTTAAAGAAATATGAGTTAACACAAAATAATCATAACAAGATAGCAGAGCAGCCTGCTTCTACGTCACAGTGAATATTGAAGCTCTAGATACACTTTTGTCTCAAGACCTGTATTTTTAAAATGTAATGATAGTCATTACATCAGCCATATCATTAAAACCAATCTACTAATATGCTAAATATTGTGGTCCTCTATGTGCCTCCAAAACAGCTCAAACCTACCAAGTCATGGATCATCCAACAGCCTGACCTCACGAATACTGAATACAATCAAACCCGCACAGCAATGCTCCAAAATCTAATAGAAAACCATCCATGAACAGTAAAGATGCCAATAAAAGCCAGATTAATGCACATAATGCATCCTAGAATTTCACATGTACCATTGTTAGAAGATATTACATTTTCACTTCATCTGTGAGTGTTAATATCGTGACTGATTACGTTTTTCAACCATTTCACGTTTTATTTTGTTTTTTTGTGTAATTCAGCAATTAGTCATCAGCTTCTGTTATAAATGTGGTTTGATTTAAATTAAGTTTCTGGGGTTTTTTCTAATTGCACAGAAATAGATTCAAGTGAATCATCCATATGCAAAAGATTTGAAAATAAATGCTGCAGTATTCCTAATAATTGCTGTGGTCACTCACATTGACTTGTTCTGGGTTCCCTCCGTTCTGTTAGACATCGTCTGAAGCTGCTCTCATCTTCTCGTTCATCTGTGTACATCTATAAAACAACAAGAAGCTCATATGCATAGATATAACACAGATATACACACATATAAAGTCTGTACATTGCCCTTTACTCAGTGAAATTAATCCAGATTCCTAGAATTATTTAATGATGTTATGCACTGTAGAGGCAAAAATATGCAAATCCCTGCTGGTCTTTCTTTGAGAAACTTAGTTTTAAAACATTCATTTTGTCACAAATTTGTTGACAAACTGGAGATACTCTGCCTGTTTTTACCCGTCAAAGTCTTTTGTACCTTATCATAATTACAGTCACCTGTTAAAATTACATTATATAGTTTTCCTCATTACTAGCCATAAATTGCCCCGTCCCTTTTTTAGAACTGTGTTGCTGGCCTGAAATGAAGAAATGGATGTATATTAACAAATGAATTGAAGATCAGACAAAACATGAAATATCTTTGGGTTCATACTGTTGACACTGAAATAAAAGTCTAAATAAATGTACAGTAAAACTACATTTATTTTTAAACTTTTTCTGTAGTGTCCCAACTTTGTCTGATTTGTGGTTGCATACATCAGGTAATACAGCTTTGCTTTGCAATGCACAAGCGTTATGGCAGTCTTGACCTTAATCTCACCAATTAGGCTGTTAAGGTAAGCTGGAGGAATTCTAAGTAAGAAGTGTGTACTCAGTGCTGGGCCAACCAATGTTTCTTTCATTCCTGTTCTTTGAATTGTTGATGGTTATGATGGACAGTGTGTGTACTTTCACGTGGTTCTACTTGCGGGCACTTCTCTGGGGCCTGATGTTTTCATAAAAGCATCATGCTTCATTAGAGATTTGGACATGGACTAGTTTTGGGCTGCAGTGCCAATGGTGTTTTACCATTAACCCTTAAAACCAAAAACCTTAAAAAACTTGCTGCTTTACATTTAAGAATGATATGTAATTACATAATTCTGTAATTCATTACACAGGTACACACGAATTACATACAGTTTGCATTCTGCACCAAAAGCAACAACTTTAAAAATATCTACTCGACGGTTATTCTAACCTTAGTCTTCTGTGAAAATTTTTCACTAGATATTGGAACATCACTGTGAGGATTTGATACAAGAAACATGTAAATATAGTACACAAATACAAAGATTTCTGAAATCTTTAGACCACAACCTCAGCTCAACCAGCAACACAATATCCCACATTATAGAGCATATTCAACAATGAATTGACATTTTATGTGTAATAGGCTCAATTTATCTGCATAATAAGTGCCTTATGGGTCATTCTCTGACTCGGATAGCCAGTGTCTCTCAGGATATCAATATAAAATATACCTTTAAATGTTGTCTTGACTTGTGTATTTCTAAAATGGTTTTAAGTATTTTCGTTCATAATTAAATTTAAAAGGAACATTTACATATAATTTATATTAATTACATGTGAAATATGTTCAATTTTTTTTTTGTTTTAATGTTGATCAGTATAACTTATAGCTCACAAAAATCTGAAATGAATAAATAAATAAATAATTAAAAACAATGCAATACAAACCCCAAAAAGTTGGGACAGTATGGAAAATGCAAATAAAATACGATGTTTCTTACAAAAATCTTTGACTTTCATTTCATTGCAAAAACGATTAACTCAAGATATGTCATGTTTTGTCTGGTCAACTTCATTTAATTTCTTAATAATCATCTATTCCTGCCTTTCAGGCATGTAAAACATTAAAAAAACTTGGGATAATAAAGAATTTTCCACTTTGTAATGTTGCCATTTTTCACTTAACACATAAAATATGTTTTGAGGATACAAAGTGATGAAGAGTTTTAGGTGATTTTAGTTCAATATGACGTAAACCTCATCAAAATTAGAAATCCAGAATCTTATATTTTTAGAAAAATATTTGGAGTTTGGATGAATTACTATTCAAAACAATATCAACATTACCTTTTTGAATTCATTTATGAACAAACATGAAACTTTTCATGATCTTCTAATTTTGGGAGAGGCACTAGTAAATTCAGATATTCAGTTACTTAGTAATGCGTATATGCATAACATGAATTAAGTGCTTATGGTTATGTTTTCTAGTTTAGCAAAATAGGCTGTACCACAGCCAAAATTGATCTTACTTAAAATATGTTTAATATATAACACTCAAATTTTCAGAAACATTTTTTGTGAACCCTTTAGAATGTTTTATATTTCTGCATAAATATGACCTGAAATCATCAGATGTTCACACAAGTCCTAAAAGTAGATAAAGAGAACCCAGTTAAACAAATGAGACACAAATATTATACTTGCTCATTTATTTATTGAGGAAAATGATCCAATATGACATATTTGTGAGAGGCACAACTACGTGAACCTCTAGGATTAGCAGTTAATTTGAAGGTGAAATTAGAGTCAAGTGTTTTCAATCAATGGGATGACAATCAGGTGTGACTGGGGACCCTGTTTTATTTAAAGAACAGGGATCTATCAAAGTCTGCACTTCACAACACATGTTTGTGGAAGTGTATCATGGCATGAACAAAGGAGATTTCTGAGGAACTCAGAAAAAGAGTTGTTGACGCTCATCAGACTGGAAAAGGTTACAAAAGCATCTCTAGAGTTTGGACTCCACCAATCCACAATCAGACAGATTGTGTACAAATGGAGTAAATTCAAGACCACTGTTACCCTCCACAGGAGTGATCGACCAACAAAGATCACTCCATGAGCAAGGCATGTAATAGTCAGCGAGGTCACAAAGGACCACAGGGTAACTTCTAAGCAACTGAAGACCTCTCTCACATTGGCTAATGTTAGTGTTCATGAGTCCACCATCAGGAGAACAACAATGGTGTGCATGGCAGGGTTGTAAGAAGAAAGCCACTGCTCTCCAAAAAAAACATTGCTGCTCGTCTGCGGTTTGCTAATGAAAAGGACAAGCCAGAAGACTATTGGAAGAATGTTTTGTTGATGGATAAGAATTAAAGAGAACATTTTAGTTTAAATAAAAAGTGTTATGTTTGGAGAAAGGTAAACACTGCATTCCAGCATAACAAACTTATCCCAACTGTGAAACATGGTGGTGGCAGTATCTTGGTTTGGGCCTGTGCCATCTGTGCCATCATTGAATTATATAAAAGAATTCTAAAGGAAAACGTCAAGACATCTGTCCATGAACTGAATCTCAGGAGAAGGTGGGTCATGCAGTAAGACAATGACCCTAAACACACAAGTCATTCTACCAAAGAACGTTTAAAGAACAGTTACCGAGAACTTTTAGTTTCAGTTTTTGCTGCAAAGGGGGGTCACATCAAATACTGAAAGCAAAGGTTCACATACTTTTGCCTCTCACATATATGTCATATTGGATCATTTTCCTCAATAAATAAATGAGCAAGTATAATATTTGTGTCTCATTTGTTTAACTTTATCTACTTTTAGGACTTCTGATCTGATTATGTTTAGGTCATATTTATGCAGAAATATAGGAAATTATAAAGGGTGTGCAAACTTTTAAGCACCACTGAATGTCACATTAGGCAAATGGTATCATTTAGGCACATTCGTTTAAATGTATCAGATCTCTGGTTCATATTTCTTGCTGTTTCTGTATTTTTTTATGCTTATCTGCATTGTTTTGCTTTGACAGTATGTAATTTTTAGCTTTTAGTAACACCAAAACACAATATGACACTATACAACATGTGTAAAAATGTCTTGATAGCTTGTGAGTTTTTGCAAGTTTGACATTTAGATCAAACACATCTCAAAACATTGTAGTTTGGACTATGGTGTTAGTTGAACGATGCATTGTACCAGGTTAGTTAAATGCTAGCCTCTGTTGTTGTTCTGGAAATGCACACCTGTACAGCAGTTACTATGGAGGCAGCGACTTATTACAGAAAGTGTTGAACAGACATTCATGAGAGATCAGAGTTTGAATAGAACTATAGTGTGGATAAATTTTGGCTCACCCTCGTATGTTTTGAAACTATGTTGTGTTTACATGCTAGATCAAATTACACAGTTATATCATGCATAAAGGACGTGATGTGATGGATGTCCTAAAGGGCATGATAATAGGGTACCATGTGAAGCATGGTGGTGGTAGCATCTCAGAAACCACTACTTGTGTAGGGTTATTCTAGAGCTGCTGTAGTAAAGGTACAGCATAACAGTCGTGTCCCATGGGTCCTTGATGCCAGAAGGGAGTCATAATGTGATGACTGTTTTTGTTGGAAAAAAAAAACACTTAAAATGATCTAAATAAAAATGCCAGCATAAATGACCCACCACAGATTTTAATGGTATTCCAAAAAAGGGCATAGATGTATTATATTCAAATCCTAATTTTTAAAACATTACCATTATTTTGTACTGCTTTAAAGTTTGTCACCCAGAATGTTCAAACCAAATGTTAAATCTGTTTATTTGAGAAGAAAATCTTTTCTGTAATTATTGTGAGACAATCCAGAAATGCTTCTGCTCTAAATACTCAGTCTTCTGTGGAAAAAGGAAGAGGTACGACAGGGAAGTTAGACTTTAGTCCAGTGGTTTACTCTCCACCAGAGGTTTAGTACATATTTCACACAAAACATCATAGGATATAAGAATATCACGAGGATGCTAGTCCATAAACAACCCTAATAAAGACGGTCCATAAACAACCTCAATAAACAATCACTGCAATAGGACATAATAGTCCACCATCAACTTCAATAAACACGCTGTACTGTGAATCTACAAATGAAATATTCTATTACTTTGAGATTCTGGCTTGAAATATGTCAGTTTACATGTAAAAAATATCACATATATGAAGAATATTTCCCATGTTTAAATTAAATTATGAACATTTTCACTGAATTCAAGATTATGTGGCACTGTATGCATAATGCTATCTAATTACAATTACTAATACCCCTGTATTAACTGTTTATAGCCAGAACTAAAATTAAAGCTTGGTACAGAGGTAATAGCGCACAGTATTGCTGATGTTTAGCTTGAATGTTGGATTATAGCAGGCACATTATGCTTTCTTGAAGAGATTATTTGTGATTAGTGGTTTCTTGCACTGTGGTGATGTGTGTATCTGTGACATGTATCTCTCTGCAGGCTGAGCTGTACCTCAACATCCAACAGGGTCTGTCTGTACATACTCCAGAAAATGTATTATGACTTAAAAGAAAACCACCCTGAACAAAAACCAGGCCAAAAATAAAAAAAAAGGTTTTCACTACTTTTTTTTTTTACTATATATACAAAATTACAATATGTTGAGAAAAAGTTCATATAAATGGTAAACATATTTTATGTTCATTACACAGTGATTTCAAGCTTTTTTTGTCTTAAATGTTGATCATTCTAGCTTATAGATTACTCACAGTATCATCATTAATGTAACATTTTATAAAAGCTTCAAATGTGTCCCTTAACGTAATAAATATAAAATGAGTTTACCTTTTAAATTAAATTATGAACACAAATTAACTTTTATCATATTGTACTTTTTGATGTGATACTGTTTACATCTCATGATTCATATCCAGTTTCTCTGTACTTTATACATCTGTAAACAGAAAAATACAAGAATGACTAGACTCACCAGAGGCTGTGCACACTGCAGTGCTCTCTTTTCCGAGGCATTTTCAGTCATGACTGAGCTTGTGGTCAGACCTTGAGAACTTATGTTAACAGTATGAGAATGCAGTCTACAGATGCTGCACTATAGCTTTCACTTATTATATCCACAAAGCATCTAGGGTGATAGACTCCACCCACCCCTGCTATAAGATTGTGACCAAATTTTGATTCTTCCAAGAAAAAAAAAGTGTACTTGCTATTTTTTAACCTTTGACCCCACCCCTATTGACTGTGTATTTTTATAGTATATTTTCCACTCTGCTTTGAATTGGCTGCTATTTCCAGTAGTTGTGTTAGTCTGGGCTAGGTGTTAACTCCAAACTATAAATGGTAATGCAACACTGTAGCGCAGTCAGTTGTGTTGTGTCAATTAAACACTGTTGTTGCCGACAGTGGCGGACTGTGCATTTCACACCTAGTGCTGCTCCGTCTGAATCAATCTACGCCTCTATACTGTTCTCTCTGTGTGTTATGCACAGCTGGTATGTTGACACTGATTAACACCAAGCCAAACTCGATTCTCACAAGCCAGGATATGAGCACCTTGCTCCTTTATTTTGTCCAAAATGACAGGTGAAAATGCGAGTAAAACTACAAAACACAAAATAGGAAAATGTCAATGTTGTCATTGGAAAACATAACAATTCAATAGCACATTAGCATTAGCTTCTTGTAATGTAAACCATGTATAGATATCATTAGCATTCTATAGCAAACTTGCACATTAATGAGCAAACACAGTTCACAAGTAACTACATAAGTGTACATATATTAACACCTGTAACAACTAACCAAAGTGAAATTTACAGTCATTGTTTTTGTGGGAGTAGAAAAAATATAAAGAATTCCAGCATATTACGCTGCTATCAATGCGTTCAACACTGTGTTTCTCACTCTGCTTGTAAACATTATTAGTACAAACTTAATACTTACGAAGATACAGGTCTACCTGCTGGGCATTACTGCCTGACACACCTCTACCAGTGCCTTTGCAAGTGTCCTTCTCTAAACATTCCTGGGCATAAAGGGTCATCAGCTGGGGACCACCAGTCATGGACGTTTTGTTCCTTTAACCCCAGTACATCTCCTGGTGGCAGAGTGATGGCAGGGATCTCTCCCTGCCACCCCCTGCTGATGCCCTAGGTGTTATTTGGCCCCCAACTTCTATGCTTCCTCTTTAACCACAGCCAGAAGCTGCCCTTCTCTGCCTCCTCAGCCAGTTCTTTGATGGCTTTGCAACACCCTGCTTCTGTGCATTTCAAGTCAAGGGGCAGGCAAACAGTTGAGGACCCGACAAAGCCCCTACATCCCACTTCGACGGGACACATGACTGCCTTCCATCCAGCCTCCCTGCAGTCTTCCACCAGGTCTGCATACCTGGAGTGCTTCCGATCATTTAGCAGCCTCCAGGCCCTCCTCCCACAGGACAGTGAGCTCCACCAACAGGATGGTCTTGCGTGGCTCTGACCACATGATCAAGTCTGGCCGGAGGGATGTTTTAACAATCTCCCAAGGGAATTGGAGCTGCGTCCCCAGGTCGACCCTGATAGTCTACTCACTGCTAGGTGACAGGAATCTTGAAGGTACTCTCTGGCGAGGGGGGATGATGTTCTTCCCAGCCCTTGCAAACAGGATGGGACGTCTTGATGGAGTAGGAGGTCTGCTGTTAGCCTCCTGTCTGCATGATTCTGCCACCTCTGCCAGCTTCCTCAACTCTAGATCGTGTCAACACCTGTAACGGCCTTAGGACAAAGCTGTCTTGCAACCTGACAGGATATGCTGGAGGGTTGCATTGCTGGTATTGCAGAGGGGACAGGTCTTTTCTGCTCCAAACCACTGGTGGAGGTTTCTGGGACAAGGTAGGGTATCATATGTGGAACTGATCAGGAAGCTGAGTATGGCTTGGGGGATCTTCCACAGGTCAGACCATGACAAGGACCTGTCTGTGACACCTTCCCAGGACATCCAGCTCTCCTGCTGACTCTGAGCCACCGCTTTGATGTTGAGGTGCTCTAGCTCATTCCTTTGACTGAGGAAAGCTTGAGCAGATGGAAGCATGAAGTGCTCTAAAATCTCCTGGTAGACGACTGTGTTGACTTTGGACTAAACACAGTTGAGCAACAGCAGCAGATGACATGACACCTCAAAGCATCACAGACTGCATGAACTGCACACTGGACTTCAGACACTTGGATTGTGTGTCTCTCCACTCTTCCTCCAGACTCTAGCAGCTGATTTACTAATGAAATCTAAAAGTGACTTTCATCTGAAAAGAGGACTTTGTACTGAGTAACAGTCCAGTTCTGGTTCTGCTTACTCCAGGTAAGACACTTGTGATGTTGTCTCTGTTCAGGACTGTTGATATTAGGAATGTGACAGTTGTAGTCTGAGAGATTCACTATTTATACTGTTTATACACTGTTTATTTATATATGTTTATTACTCAAACTCACCATCACAGATTATCATCATCTGAGAGTCTGCATTTATAATTTACATCAGCTATAAGACTCACTGATCAACATTAAAACATATAAAGTTTGAAATGTCACTTCATGTGTAATGAGTACCAAATATAAATTTCGTAATATTACGTTTTTTGATGTATTCATGTACAAAGTACATGCTAGGATACCTCTCAACACTATATCCTGGTTTATTTCCTATAAAAGCACCCATGTAGAAGTAAAAGGAATCATATGTTTTAAAGGAAATCGTTTTTTAAGTAATAAATAAATAAATCCTGATGTATTTCTATGGAGATACATACAGTAGGTAGGCTATATGTTCAATTAGAAATGTAATAGAGATTGTGATAAAGACTTTACTTTGTCTGTAAATTGCTTTTTATATCTATCTGAGTGCCAACTGCTGTTAATATGCTATGGAAATGGGCATGAAGCTGTACTGCCTTCACACTGCATCAGGATTACTGTGAAAATGGGTGGTAGAGCTGGAAATGTTCTCTTAATCAGTTTTCCACATAAAAGTGTGAAAGGTGGGCATGACATGTTACAGGAAAAAGGTCACACAAGGATGAGCAACTTAAACCAACTGAACCACAGTCAAGAGCTGAGCTTTATGTAAAAACCTTAAGGAAATCATGAAAAAGTAAAATAAAATATTGAACAATGCAGGAAAACACACAGTATTTAAACCCAAAATGGAGGATGTTATTAATGGAAGCAGACTGCTTTGGAAATTATTATTTACATAACAAGCTCCACTATTCCCATCTCAGTGCTTCTTGAATACAGTGAAGAGAAATTTCATGTTACTGAAGTGAGAACTAATACATTAACACTACGTCTACAGAACACTGGTTTGGTGGGTTATTGAGGTTACAGTTGTGAGATTATTGTGGTTAGCATTCACTTGAGATCAAGTTGAGGAGATTATTGAGATTGGGTATTTAATCAGTCCTCACTATATATAGTAAAACAAACGTGTTTGTGTGCAGGTGTCCAATGGTTGTGTGAATAAGATCCTCTGGAGATATAAGAAGACCAGTTCTATCAGACCGAGGGCCAGCAGGGCCAGTAAGGCCAGGTTTCAGCACTTGAAGTGGTCAGTAAGATCATTCTTTATAAACAAGAGTGTCCATCCAACCTTGCCTGGCAGATTCAAAAACACCTTCTGAGTGAAGGAATCTGCATAAATGACACAATCCTCAGTTAGATCCCCAAATGTCTTACCGGGCTTGTGTATTGGTTATTAATTACCTTGCTGAATCATCCATGTGGCACAAGCTGCCTGTGTTGTCCCCCAAACAAATCAGCTGGCTAATCTCCAGGCCCAGTTGGTGGATTTCTTCTGGGATCATCTTCACTAGTTACCACAAGCAGTGCTTCATGTGCTTAAGGAGGAGGGTACTCATTCATTTAGCCAGTAGGACCGTTGCCCTTCATCTCCAGTTCATCCAGAAATTCCTCAGTGGTCCTGATAAATTAGTCTGGAGAGAGGTGGCCTGCAGGATCTTACACATGATGGGTGGATTGGGACTGGACAAAGCTTTGTTTTAATGAATGCAGCTTCATTTGACTTTTCTGAAGTGCCTGTATTTTATTGTGGGCTTAAGGTTTGTTTTTTATCTACATAAACAAAGCTGCAATGCCTTGTGTTGGCTTCTTGAGGAGCCTCTTCAAAGGGCTTGTATGGATATTTTTGGTGTGACTACTCCTGTGATGGCTAGAGCCCTGGTCTCCTCAGGAGTCACAACACTCTGTCAGCTAGTGGACGTTGCAGGACCTGACCTTGCGGATGATGGGACTCTTGCTACATTGTTGGACTGGGAGGTCATTGCTCACTTTAAAAGAACACACACAGCTGAAAGACTATGATGCAGAGGTGATCTGCCCAGCAGAGGACAACCTCTTTCCTCAACTCAGCATCACTCCGGTCCTGCAAGACTGAAGGGCCCTTTTTGAAGTACAAGCGGGAATCACCTATGAACTTTACCACTGTCTCTCGAAACTTACTGAACTGTGTGTGAAAATGTTAAACAAGAATAAAACAAAACAGTTGACACACCATGGTGAGATGTTCTAAGTTTAAGCACTGATGTTAAGCCAGAATTGCAAGCTTTGTACAAAACACTGTTAACAAAAAAGTAGCTGACTTGCAGTGGATGGTGTGTCTGTTAACTCTTATTTCTATTCAACTATAAGCCGTTTTCTGAAGGAGTTGGCAAGTGAGCAGCAGCAGCAGATGGAGGCAGATGCTATATAATATAGACTGCACTGCGGATGTTGAATAGCCAGTATGGTACATGGGGGGCTTGGCCTCTGTGGTACCCAGCAACCAAAATGAACTTTATTTTGGATTGAATTAAATAGTAAAGAAATAAAAATGATTTAATTTCAAGTTTGAGTAAATTACTATTATTCAAATAATATCAACATTAAAACAAAAGTCTTAAAATATGTCACTTTACATGTAATGAATATAAAATGTGACAAATTATCTTTTTGAATTATAACTTTAAAAGAAATAACATTTTTGGAGATGCCTTAGTATAGTAAGACTGCGTTGTATAACTTGGACCAATTAGATTGTGTAGCTCTGGGGTCTAAGGGTTTTGAAGTTTTTACACATCTTCCTTTAAAAGATACTTGCTGTAACAGTGTACCCATATGTTTCATATCAAATGTTTGGAACAAAGTCAGTTCTCTCCATAAGGCATCGGTTAACCTAGAACCCTGTGTAAAGAAATAATATGACTTCAAAGTGGAAGGTCATGACAGTCCATATGTTTTGATTGTGGACTGAATGAAGACTGAAGGGTTTTTAATGTGGGCAAGTCCTTAATGATTTCCACTGGTCAGTTTAACACAAAACATAGATGGACAGAATAATTCACCTGTTATGCTGTGTGAAGTCAGAGGCAGACAAACACAGATTAAAAGAAGGGAATTTAGTAGAGTTTTCATAGATGTACACATAAGAGTGGTACAGATAAAGCAGGTC
>BRDA01054436.1:0-10424 GCA_036984385.1 Crenuchus spilurus | reverse complement strand
TCTTGTAGCCATTGCCTGATTTATGAAGGTCGACACACATCTGCCTTACTTGAATAGTGTGTTCTCTTGTCTTTCCCATGTTTAAGAGTGAGAAAAAGAAATAGGCCTTTTTGTGATGCCATATTTATACTCCAGGGAAACAGGAAATTATTAATTACTAATTAAAGGTTCCTAGATACTTTGATCTACTTTATAAACTACAGTAGAAATGACAAAAATGGTTCAAATACATTTATGTCCAAGAAATTGTTAAGGGTGTCAATAATTGTGGAACAGGTCATTTTATCGGAAATAATTATGTCTTAGTCAGGATTTTTTGTTAATTTATTTTTTTTCAATTTAGTTGATGGTAGCTTTTTACTAAACTTTTTCAGAGATTATTCTTCTGCAATAAAAAAAATATTTATTTTAAGGCTTTTAACACATTTTAACTAAGGGTGGCAATAATTATGGAGGGCATTATTATGACAGAATTTTTTTACCTTTAGGTGCCCTATAGGTGCACTTTGTAGCTCTCCAATTACAGACTGTAGGCTATTTATTCACCCTGTTCTTCAATTAGCAGGACACACACAGGACATCCACAGAGCAGGTATTATTTAGGTGGTGGGTCATTCTTAGTGACACTGATGTGATGGTGGTATGTTAGTGTGTGTTATGGTGGATCAGACACAACAGAGCTACAGATGTGTTTAAGCACCTGGTGAGCTAGAGTGAATACAAGGTAGGTGTGTCTAATAGAGTGGACAGTGAGTGCTGTGTCTGATCCAATCAACTCACACAAACACACATAATACCTGCTGTGTAGTGGTCTTGTAGGGGTCCTGACATTAACAGAGAACCAAATGGACTGCAGTCTCTAATTGTATATCTACAAAATGATCCTATATATTCTTTATCACCATTAGAAATTGAAAAATGTTATGATCTTATTAGACATAAACTGGGAAAATGAGTAAAATCTGGAGGGACTGCACTGTAAAAAATGAACTTGCCCTGTTGTTAACCTAACTTAAATATTGTAGTTGGTATGACTATCAAGCACTGAATTTGTTGTGATAACTCAATATTTCATGTTTATATGTTTACTAACTACGCTTCCTGAGTTTACCTAACTTAAAATTTTAAGGCAGCATGGACACTAACTTTTTTAAGTTGAAACAACACGGATATTTTTTACAGTGTGGGAATCAGCAATGCAGTAACAAGTGCACAGTACAGAGATCCTGGATTAAAACATACACACACACACAAACTCGAGAGAGATGCACATTAGATTCTAATACCTGCTTCATTTAAGGTGGAAGAAAAAAATTATAAGATAGTAATGAATAAGAAGGGAAGTTCAGGATAAGAAGGTCACAATTTATCTCACAAAACAGAATTATTGCAAGATGACCCCAATAATATCACATCAATATGACCAAAACAAAGACCACAGCAGCACAAAAAGGTGACCAGGTGAGGTAGAGCTAGAGTGGCCAAAAAGTTTACTCAAGCAAAAGTATTATTAAAAAAAATAATAATTACTCAAGTAAAAGTAGTCATTTAAATTTTATTACTTAAAAATACTCCTCAAGTAGAGAATTACTTGCTCAATCACATGTAATAATCAGAATAAAACGGAATAATTACAGCCTTATTTTAGGTAACACCAAATCAAAAATGTCCAAAACAGTTTTGCTTTAAATTAATTGTAGTAAAATAAGCAATGTGTAAAATAGTAATTTGCAAACAATTCATATTATCCTTTAAAACAATAGGTAATAATAATTAAAATATTTAAGAACAGTAAGGTTAGAAAAAATTAAAAAAATAAAAGTACAGAGGTAAGTCACCATAAATTCGTAAAGAAAGAGTGCCAAACAGAAAATGTGATTGAAACAATAGATTTTAAAGAGAAAAAAATAATTTTACATTACACTAATATAATGGGGGCATTACAGAATAAAAGTGCAAAAATTTTAATTAAATTACAGTTAAATTGAGCTTTTTCCAGACTGCATTTAAGTGAATGTCATTAATTACCTTAATTACAGCAGTTACTAATATTACGCCTTAATAAATGGCAGACAGAAATCCAGTAGTAGACTGCAGTAGACAATTTTCTCAATGATTTTATCTAGTTACTTCTAGATGTTTATTGTTTAATAATTGCTTCATAACTGATGTTTTTAATGAATTAGGAATTCCTAATATGAATGAGCAGTTTACTATCTGAAGAATGTCTGATGCTATAGTGTAAAACATATCCTTTATAAACCGTTGGTACCATGTCAAGGCTGCAACTGGATGGTTTGAGATGTCTCACTGTATCAAATAATGTTTCAATTGTCATAGCATTAAACTATAAAGAGGAATTAGTGCCAGATTGAAAGTAAATCAATACAGTTGTACCTTGGGATATGAGCAGACCAACATATTCATTTTTTTAAGATATGAGCTGTGACTCCGTCCATATTTTTGTTTGAGATCCAAGTTTCAAGATACAAGTGGCTGCTGCTAGTTGGCGCATTGGCGCAAAGGTCCAGTATGGGCAGCACAACACCTGCATCTCATTCTTTCTTACGTGTTACCCTCAGAATCAAGTCCAATCTCATGCGCTGTACTCCTTCTTGCATACTTTTTGGAAAAAAATTGATAGTAAAAATGTTTTAAACTCTTAAACCTATTTAATTTTAATAATATACGTACAGTAATTGTTAAATACTGTTATTATTTCTTGCAGACCAGTCATCCGCGTGCGCATGCCGCCGTGAACACGTGGAGACTCATTCTTTCTACCACAGAATCAAGTCCAATCTTGTGCGCTGTACTCCTTGTTTTTGAAAAAAATTTAGTGAAAATGTTTTAAACCTATTTAATTTTAATAACATACATACAGTAATTATGTTAAATACTTTTAATATTATTTTGCGCGGAAGAAAGACCCAGGTTTTCACAGCCTGTCATCTGCGTGCGTGCACCAGCCCTGAACATAGATGTGCTTCTGAGTGAAAATTGTGTTTTGTACTGAACTGCAAAGACCGAACCATGGCATCCCATTCTTCAGCCAGTTGCTGAATTTCTTGGCAGCAATCAGATGCTGAAGTGAAATGGGAGAAGAGAGATTTTACTGTACAGCGCACACTATGCATCTACACAGTACTGTGCGCATCGAATTCCCCACAAATTTAAAACATACCTGTGAAGTTTTGGATTTAAAAATAAGGGAAATTTTCCGCCACGTGTTTTGAACGTCCCACCAGCCCAACTGAGGTTCAGTTCAGTATCCCTTACATTTTAAGACAGATTTACAAGAAATCTAAAATAACCACCTGTGAACCACTTACAATTAGATGATCAGAATCTAAAAGGCCTACCTTTATTGACACTGAAATGCTGTGGACATTCCTACATATGTAAGTCTTATAATACAGCCTAAATGAAAACACAAAAGGGAATTGAAGCACATTTATTTATTTTACATATTTTCAGCATATATACACATTGATTGTCTTTAAGTGAAACACATTTTATTTAAATTATACATTTTCATAATTCATTTCAGTTTCATAATTTCATTTCAATTACATATTTTCGTGTGAGTTCGGGAACATCTCAGCTACACACTTGTTGAAGTCATCACAGAAGGTGAAGGCAATGTTGGTTTTGGCACACAGCTTTGCCATTTCAACCTCCGTATTTATGACCTGGTCTGCCTCTGTGGTTTTGCTCGTCACAAATGCGAACATCACCTGCGCATGTTTGTGTTTCTAGCCGGCGCTCGTGCTTAGCGGATTTTTCATGCTGGCAGTTCACACTCCTTTCCCACTAAACTAACTGTACTAAACTCGCAGTTACAAACCTTACAGAATGCATAACTCCCCATCCTGCTCCTCTTTAAAAAGATAAATTCGATGGCCCATTTCTCTAGACGTTTACATGAAGTCTTTACTTTTTTGGCAGAATTGCCCTCTCTCTCCTTGCATCCACCCATCTCTCCCTGTTCCAGGTTTGTAACCGCTGTCCGCACTAACCTCGCGAGAACTGCCACTTGCAGCAGCCTGGGTGGCAATTCTCGCGAGGTTAGTGACATTTCAGTTTGGAGAGGCACGGGAATTTTTTTTTAAGTATAATACGGGAAATTTACGGGAAAATACTAATAAGGGATGACGCCGGGAAAGAGGGGTAAAATACGGTAGTTTCCCGGCCAAAACGGGAGGCTTGACAGGTATGATTTAAAATTATACAGCAAGAATCCCCCAAAAATTATTTTTACACTAATATTTATTGAAATCTGAAATTGAAATATTTTATTATGCATTGGTAAAGTATGTGTGTTTCTTAATTCAAACATGTCTTTTTGTCCATAATTTAGGATGGTTTGGGGATGTTTCACAGGGCTGGAACGGATTAAATCTATTTCAGTTATTTTAAATGGAAGAAATTTGTTTGATATACGAGTTGACTGACTTACGAGCTCTGTTACAAAACAAATTCAATTTGTATCTCAAGGTACCACTGTACACTGTAAAATCTGAAATGCAATGCACACAGTGTATTGCTTTTCCATAGCGTGCAGAAAAATGTGCCAAAATGAAAGCATAACCACTATTATATTGTTCTCATGTAACTTAACCTCTTTACTTTAAAGAAGCCATACATATGGATTAGCATTTTAAAAATGAAATGCTGAATTAATGTCACAATTCAATACAATATACCTTCAAATTCAGTTAGCTCAGCTGTATTGGATTTCATTGTGTGGTGCTATGAACCAGAGGACTAAAGCAGCACTGCTGAATTAGTTCAACCAGGGTGCGGATTATACAATGATAATTGGGGGGGTCAAGTTTTTCTTCTGGGTGTAAATGGAAACCAGTACAGTGCAGGCACGTGCTTCACTAAACTGACATCTTACAATCCTTACAGTTTCTTGCTTCCTTACTGTAATGTCTACAGCACATGAATGATAAATCCATTACATCAGCTAATGTAGCACATACCACACAATAACTTTTATAGTCATAAATAATATATTATACAGCAAAATCCACAGTTGATCCTGCAAAAACACACACAATGCTATTGGCTGCTATCTTTCATCAGCTTTCTTGCCATTAAAATTAAATTCATATTCTACAAGATCTCTCCCACAGGAATAATTTGTTATTTAATTCTAAATAAATAGATAATAACAGTGTAACTGAAAATACCTAAGGCTTTTGTCCCATCTCATACACTTATTTTGACACTGAGACAATATTAATTGTTAAGGGGAGATGTAGGAATTAATTTATATACCGTATAGAGTATACAGGTAGTCCCGGGTTACGTTGTCCCCAAGTTACGATGTTTCGTGGTTACGACAAATCTCCCATTTACTGTATAAAACCTTTTTTCCTGTTTGGTGTGCGCGGCGGAAGAATACACAGTTACGCGGCTGTTTCCTTTCATTATTAAACGTATTTTATATGCGTTTTTTGATAATTACTGTGCTAGGATAGGATAGGATAAGTGCTTACAGTATGTTATTTATGTACAGTATTTACGTATGTTCCGACTTACACAAAATTCGGTTTACGACGAGACCGTAGGAACGGATCAACGTTGTAACCTGGGGACTACTTGTATACATATAGAGTAACTAATTCCTCACTAGGTCTACTGCAGCATATGAAGATTTTAGTTTCTTGTGAACATTTCCCTTCCACCTTAAAAACATTTTCGTTCCACCTTAACAGTTTCCCTGCATTAAAACAAATTTTCTCTACGTTAAAACACAGTTCCCTTTTTAGACTGTAGTAGATGATAAAGTGTTTTAAGAGTTTTACACATTTCTGCTTAGGTTGTGCAGAAATCACAAACAGTCCATATAAAACAGAACGTGGATTCCCATTTGAGTGTTCTGTTCCACCTTAAAAGTGCCAAACAATGCTGCTGCCACAGCAGCAGTTAAGGTAGAATTGGAAACTATCAGCATTTAAGGTGGGATAGCAAATTCATGTGAGTTATTTATGTAAGGAAAAGTGTGTTTAAAGTGCAAAGAAAGCTAAGTATATAGCAATGCTGTAGCTTGAGCAGCTTGTGTACTTTAAGGAAGACGCAAGCCACCTGACCAATAATGAGCCAGGCAGGCAAACAAGAGGAATGGTTATTAACATGGAATGGTATAATCCAATTTAGAGCTGCTTGAAATCTTATCACAATATTCTTCCAGGCATAGATACTGCATTGTTTTTGTAGTATTTAACATATGTAAGAAGTATATTTAAATGTTTTGACTCCTTCCCCCCCGCCCAAACTATTGTTTTTACAGGTTTTAGGGGGGTTGAAGTCTTAGTTGGGGGGGGTCTGACTCCCCCAATACCCCCCGTAATTCACACCCTGAATTCAACAATGAAAATAATCATTGTCCAGTCAGGATCCTCTACTCCTTGCGGAGTGGTCAATGGGGCTGTACAGACATAAATGATCACCAATTACTAAAACGCACTGTGTAAGTGAAGTTCATCTGTAAAGGGCTGTCCACTTTTTAGTTATTTTATGACACTGAATCACTAGAGAAATGTCAAAGAATGTCATGTCACACGCCATCATCGCTTTGTGATGGTAGGCTGCACAGATGAGTCACTTCTCTCCAATGCCATGGTTGCTTGTAGCAGGCTAGCACCTGATAATCCAGTCCATGTCTTGATGTTATCCATTCAGGTTATTCTTGGTCTTCCACGTCTTCGGACTCCCTCCACAAGTCCAGTCATACCACTTCCTTCAATGCTCTCATGTGCGTGCCTCATCACATGACTGAAGTAACGTAACTTGCAGGATTTAACGTGCATCAGTAAGTCCTTTTGAGTTCTAGCCATCTTATAGATTTGGTCAGTGGTCATCTTCATCCATGAATGTCAAAGAAAGGTTTGCATATTTGTTAACTCCTAACAGAAGTTACAGAAGAAACAGAAGGTACATCATTTGTGTACAAGTGCACTATGCAGCTTACATAAAACTAGTGCACTTTCATTTCTTATTCTGCAACTGGGGCATCTTAACCATGAATGAGAAGATACAGGCCCCTTTGTGGATATGGATGTACAAATTGCCTTTCTGATATTATGGATTTTAGAGTTGAAAAAGGATGCAAACTCATTACTCATCTCTTAGTTGATATTACATAATGAGCCATTTCTGTAAGCAAATTTGTAAGTTTCTCATAGTAAAGAGTTTTTTTCTGTTAATGTTATTGTTGATTCTGGAGAAAAAAATGATTGTATTCTAATCATAGAACTTCTCTTTAACATTTTGTTGGCGATTTGGTTTTATGCACATGCGTTTAAATTTCAGGGGTATTCCTCCATAGTGCTTTCTGTTGATACAATGCGTTTTAAATTTATTTGCTGCAATCTTATCTATAACTAACAATTTTTCAGTTGAAGCTATCCATCAGGATCAACAGAATCAGATGGTTTCCATGGTGAAGTGCACATTTTGTTCATAAAAAAAAAAAAAAAAAAAAAAAAGTAGCAGTGCTTTCATTTATATTTGTTCTCTTAAAACAATCCTATTTGGACTTAATGTCTATTGTGGCCCACATATCAAAGAAAACACAGGTATGGTCTCAGCAATATTCTGAAAAGAAGTCCTGTTGAGATGCTTTTTTTTTTTTTTTTTTTTTTTTAGATAACTACATTCAAAGTGTAGCAAGGTGTGCTCCTGGTCACATATTGTGAGAGATAAAAAGTATCTTATGACAGAGTCCATTAATAAGATTATCCTATTATTGTCAGTATGTATATTACCATCACCAGCAATAACAAAATGGTCAAAATCAGTTGAAATAAAAGACAAAATGTCTGTAAATTATTTAATAAGGTTACCAGATTACCCCAAGATGGCTGCAAGGTAGGACAGCGCAACCTCTCCCTGGCCCACAAAAAAGGTGCCATTTGTGTACTGTTGCTAAAGCTATAGCTGTGAGGCTTGGGTTAGGCCTACTGGGTAAGTACTTACAGAAATTACACAGGACTAAGTAGACGGATGCACACGTAGATAAAAGTTAAAATAGAATTTATTAAAGAAGGGAAATAACAAAAAGACTGAGACTAAGACTATAAACAAAACAATTTACAATTACAATTGAGGCATTTAGCAGACACTTTTCTCCAAAGCGACTTACAATTGGGGGTTAGGTGCCTTGCTCAAGGGCACTTCAGTCATGACCTGCCCGAGGATCGAACCGGCAACTTTCAGGTCACCAGACCAGATCCTTAACCACTAGGCTACGACTGCCCAAAACAAAGGCAAAGCAAAAAATCTAGGGGAACAACATGACATGAAGACAGCGTACTTACAACAAATGAACCATGGGGTAGTGAGACAAACACAGAGCTTATAAAGACATAGACTGATGAACTAAACAAGACACACCTGAGGTTGATCATAGACACGACTGGCGACATAACAGGAAGACCAAATATGGGCATAGGGAAGTGACTGGGAATAAGGTGCAACACTCAACACGACCACAAGATGGAGACAAAAGGCAAAACAAAGACTGGTGATTCCTGACAATAGCCTTCCTAGATGCTCAAATTCTTTGTGGAAAGAAAAGGATCATTGTACTCAAGTCTACAACTGCCAGTACCTTTTGAAACAAAGAAATCTGCCAGTATCTCACCTCAGAGTCAGACTGCTGCACATGTTGGAAGACCTCCAGCTGCTACAAAAACCAGGTCTGCAGTCCTCTGAGTTTCCTCACACTGGAGACTGGGGGAGAAGACAACATAAGTGGTGCAAGTGAGCTCAGAAATGGGAAATGAGCTGGAGTTTGTGCTAGGCTAAAGGCTAACCCTAGTCGACCGGCACTTCTGTTGCTATTTCTTGCTAATGTCTGCTTCAGCGAGTCACTCAGTGTGAGTAGAGTGTTGCGCTTTAATTTTTACTGAAACATAGTTTGGAGTTAACCGCACAGCCTTATCCAGCTAGATGGGCTATCCTGCTATCGCACCAATGTGTGTGTTAATGTGGTATACTGGGGAAATGGTAATGATAGTTAAGCAATATAGGAAATACCCCCCCTTTATTATTTTTTTAATTATATTTTGACAGGCATTATACTGCAATTAACCCCGATGTGCATTTATTGTTGTCTAACATTTTACAGACAGGTCCAAAAGGGGCACTTGCTGCTCTAGCTACTGTGCTTATGTGTAAACTAGGGGTGTGCATCTGTCCAATAAATGATGATCCGATATGTATCTTGATTCATGCGGTACTATACGATTCAGAAACGATATATTTTAAATTGGACCGATTCGGCTCGATTCAATTCAGTAGGATTTCGATACAATTCGATTCAGTATAATAGGGTAGGAAATAATACAAGTTACTTGTTTAAAATAGATAATTTTACATTGATTCAACATAAGCTAATGCTAAAAATGTGTTTTTGCTTGCATTCAAACAGATTAATGAAATACTAGAGAACTAGTATAGTTGTATTTGACATTTGAATTCAGAAACAGTAAAATACTGTCGCGTTGGGATGTTGTACAGGGGCTCCAATATTTTAATCAAGTTCCGAAAGCCTTCATTCTCCACCACACAGTATGGTCTTAAGTCTTTGACAATGAACCAGGTTATTGAAGCCGTTATTACTTTGGCTCTAGCCAAGTTGTGGTCGGGTTTTGGCTGGAAGAAGTCCTGGTTTTCTGTGTTTTTGTCCTGCCGTGTCTTTGGGCTAGCGGTGCTAGCATCCTCATCATCACTTTCACCATGGCGTCTCACCAAATGAGTGGTGAGGTTTGTTGTAATACCGGTGTACTTGAATGCGACTTTGCATTCTTTGCAAACAACAACGGTTTTGTCTAGTTTTCCGTTCTTCGTGTAAAAACCAAACGTGACTCTGATGCAGGGTTGCCAGGTCCAACAAAAATATCCAGCCTAAAGTCAGTCTAAATCCCACCCTTCAGAAGCTTAAACTAGCCCAAAATATGTCTGTCACATGTTTGAAGCAAATGGCAAAACAACTGAGTGTACAACTTAGTATTTTATTTAAAAGGGATTTATTATCAGTCCATCAAACCTTATTCTTTTTCCCAGTCCTTGCAATACCGCCTCCCATATTTCCCCATTTACCTGGCATAAAAAAAAGTTGGGACACTAAACAAATTGTGAATAAAAACTGAATGCAATGATATGGAGATGGCAAATGTCAATATTTTATTCGTAATAGAACATAGATGACATCAAAAGTTTAATGTGAGTAAATGTAAAATTTTAAAGGAGAAATGTGTTGATTCAAAATTTCACAGTGTGAACAAATCCCAAAAAAGTTGGGACAAGTAGCAGTAAGTGGCTGGTAAAAGGAAATTGAGCATATAACGAACAGCTGGAAGACCAATTAACACTAATTAGGTCAATTGACAACATGATTGGGTATAAAA